>CATIWQ010460057.1:0-25089 GCA_949673415.1 Euphorbia schlechtendalii | reverse complement strand
TATATATCGTTTGCACGATATATGCCAACTTATGCACCTTTTGTATGAGAAAAGCTTTCTATCAAACTCCCAAAATAGAGAATTAGGCAATAAATTACAAGACCAAAATCACTTGCCAGAAAAGTTGCAAGCTTTACAGCTTTCTACTATGCATTTCACTGTTTTCATAAACTGCACAAAATTTAGACCTTCTAATGGTCCTTCAGAATTTGCATTACTCAAGCCAGCTTCATTCAAAATTTCAAAACAGCTTAGTGAGTTCCTGCAAAGGACAATCATGCCTTCTTTGCGTTACAAGCATCATCATCATCATCATCATCTGGTTTTGTAGCATCTTGGTGTTCCTCTTCTGGTTGAGTTTTAAGCTGCCGGGTTTCAATCAAATAATGTGCTACAGATTTGTAGCCCAACTTTGAGACCTGCAAAATGTCAATGTTTTCAGCATAGAACTACGAAAACGAAACACCTGAGTTTGCTTACCTTTTTGTAAATCTGGCCAGTGGGTTCCCATCCTTTTGCCTTCCGGCAAAGACTGCAGTTGCAAATGCCGCGGCAAACAGGGCAAATCCATTTTGCATTCTCGTTCACTTCATTCACGTTCTCTCCATATCTGACATGGTAACAAATTTGACTATATTCACGTACACAATTAGAAAGACTAATTTTAAACTTAGAAACATGTCAGAATATTGTTGTGGCAGTGCTCTAAACAGAAACAGTATGACAGTACTATCAAATAGAGAAGTTTTTTAAGCTGAAACAATACTACTAGTCACTATATCATATGTAAAAACTTCAGATTTAACATATGAAGGATAAAAAGGATTTGTCAACCCCTATAATGTGATTTACCTATCCTACAATCACAATTTTACTATATAATGAACTGAGTGAGAATCTACTTTTTTGCTTCTTGTTTAAACTTTTAATTAAGCATTCAATGATAGAAATTTCAGTGAAAAAATGAGAAACATTTGTACTTATCTGAAAAAGAATGACCAGTCAACTAAGTATACTTAACCCAGAAACATACTAGGATTGTTATTCATATTTTTGTGACCCGTTGCCTTTCATTTTACAAGCAATAAATGAAATTAGAAAATCAAAGTGACTAGAACAAGAAATTCAACACATTGAAACAATGGGATCCCCTTACAAGCTCCCTCAAAGAAAAGTTATGACAGAACAGTTTAGTACGAAGAAAATAACAAACATCTGTAGACAAAAAAATCCAGGAAGGAAGGTTGAAAGTTAAGAACTAAGACAACTCATTTTTCAAGATGACAACTAATACCTTGTGTAAAGAATGCCCAAAAATTACCAAAGACAAAACAACAAGAGTGCTAAAACTTAAAACCAAAATGAAGGACAAGTTACGCTTCAAGATGGATAACCAATACCTCGTATATAAGCAATCTCCACAAAATTGACCCTGGACTATTTTGCAAGTGCTGCAATGAGTACGAAGCCCAAGAGTTTTCTGCCTGCAAAATATAGAATCTCCAAGTATCATGTAAACCAATTAATGTGTTAAGAAACGATTTTTCAAATTTTTAATTACAAAAACTTTATGTAAAATATTTCTGGTGATTTTCAAAATGTTTCCAAATTTTACTAATATAAATTCAAGCACAAAAATTTTGTCCCGATATGCCAAAGTAAAGTTTTCTTGAGGATAAGAGCACACAAAAAGTACAAACGAATTTGGAGAATAAAGGTAGGAAAACTTCGATATTCAAAATTAAATTGAATGGGGATAAAAACTGAAACCTGCATTGATGGCATGTTTCCCCCTTCTCTTGATCATATATGCGCTTTCCATCCTCCCCATGTCCATCCACTGACAGAATCCAAGCAGTCTTACAGTCACCCAAAAGCTTCTTGTGTCCTTCATCATATATCTCTGGCATAGATCCTTCCTTTATCTTGATCTCCAGATTTTCAGAAGTCTCTTTCTTTGTTTTCATGAAGTATTTTGAATAGTTAACTGGATCCACACTCTTCAACCTAACAATTAAAAAAAAACAAAAGATGTTAAAACTTTTCAAACATGTTGCTTAGCTTGAGAATAATATTTCTACATGAAATTGGCATCGGCAAATGGCAAGAAAGGAACAGAAATTGATGTTTTTTATCTACGAAATCACAGTTTTAACCGGAAAAATCAGGTTTAGTTTATGCATTTTCTTTGCAAATTAAAACAGCCATAAAAGACATACTTGCCAAGTTTAAATTGTGAGCCACAGAGAAATAGTAAATGAAGTTGAGGCTTCCCCATCTCACCAAAGTATTGCATGAGTTAGAAAATGATCCAATCTCAATTTTCAACAAAGTTCCCTTTAAAGCTAAAACTAGAGGTTTTTAAGAGTAAGCAATGCAGTGACATCATTTTGCTCAATTCAGTATCTATTAGCATTAGGATTGAGAGAAGAACATATCATAAACAGAAGCTATATAAAAAAAATTTCCCTTCTAATTATACACCAGACTAATCATTTACCAAATTTTCAAAGGGAAATTAAAAATCACCTGGAAGAACGCCTGGAAGGGTCAGAGGGGGGAAGTTTGTCTCCGGTAGAAACATTTCGAGAAGTTTTGGCGGTTTTAGGAGGGCGATTTTTGAGCTTAAGAGAGAGGTCGAGAATCCCCAAATTCTGCAATCTTTCCTTGTTCTCTTTGATTCTCTGATTCCTGAACTCCTCGTACGTAGAGCCTCCTGATCCGGCAAGGCTGTCGCCGGTAGTGCTGAGTTCCTCATTGGCGCCGCCGCCGCCGGCGTCTCTCTTTCTTCGTTTTGAGACCATTGATTTTGCTAGGTTCGTCAGTAGCTCTCTATCCTGAAAATAATTTTGTTAAATAAGACACTCTACACTCTACAGTGTCAATTCAAAAATGGACACCAAAATGAGGGATGGGATTTCAGGAGGCGGGAATTTGAGATCCGGCCGGGGCGGGCGGGCGGGTTGGGTTACACATACCCGGATTTTTTACTAAAACAAATATCAAGGTTAAGTTTTTTTTTTATTGTGTTTTTAAAGTTACTTTTTCTTAAAAGTTTCACTTGTAAGCTTTTCTTGTAATTATCATAAACTTTTTAAAATATAAATTAGACGATCTTCAATTAAATAATATAAAATAACAAGACGTGTTGTTCACAATCAAAATATGTAACTTTATAAAAAGTTTATGAATGTAACTTATTGAAACAATAACTTGAAAAGTATTACCTAATAAACTCTAAGTTGGGTTTATGTTAGAACTTTTTTGCATTCGAAGATTGCGGCGAATCCGGTGGTGTTCATGTAGGCATATACTACATATATATTTGTGGGTGTACAAGATATTAGTTAAATAGTTGTTTCATATATGATACAAGTTAGGAAAAAAAACAAAATAATCATTAAAAGTTCCATTAATATTATGAGATATATCATAACATATAACTGAATATAATTCAATATGTAGCTTGAATATTTATATGGATCTGGTTAACAATTTTAAAGGGATTCATGTTTAAATTTATGTAAATGTTAATGTTATATTTTAAAAAAAAAGTGAGATCCATGAACCTCACTATAGTATGTGTATTTACCTTCGTTTGAAGAGTAAGTCACTCAATAAACGCTCTAATCAAAGATATATTAGATTGAATCCAAATTTCCCTACTTATAAAAAAATCTACTCTTCTTACTAAAATATGCACGGTTTAATTCGTGAACCTATCATCTCGTAAGAAACATGAATGGAACAAAAATGTATAAATAATTCTTACAATCCTCAAGAATCAAACATATGAGTGAGTCATAAACCACACCATTATCTAAGGCATTGACAACCGGAGTCACATGATCATAATTATTTGGTCAAATACATGGAAAATCTCCTTAACTTGTCACAATTATTCTATTACCCCCTCCAACTTTTGTAAGGTTCTCTTAACCCCCTTGAGTTGGTAAAAGTGAACTAATTTATCCTTTAGCATGATAAAACCAGTCACATTTCCAGAGAGTATATACCACTCGCACCAATTTATCAAATTTTGAAAAGTTAAACTAGTTAAAATTTGACGAAAATGTTACATAAAATCTTTTAAACTATAGAAGGATCCATGCATATATTTTACCTTCTTCCCCAAATTAAATCCTAATATAATTCACTTTCTTTGTCTTTTTCGTATTGAAACTAAGTAAAAAAACGCAAACCTTGCATCCATGTTCAAATCCGTCCAAAATGAAAAGCAATTACTTTTCAAATTCGTTTATGGTCAAAATCAATAAAATCTAAATTTGAATTTTGCTTCCTTCTTCTAATGTATTTGTTCTTCATCTCTGCTTTCGATTTCTAGAAACCGTGTTTGCTTATCATCACACTATCATCTATCACAAACACACTCAAATGAATATCTCGTTTAATCAGTGAGTTCATAATTTAAATACTTAACTCAGTAAATAACTCGAAACTACTTTTCTTTGCTCATCCATATCTTCTTCTCTACCCAAGCTTAATTAAGGAAATAATTATGATAAATTAACGAAACTATATATGTATTTGACCTAATTATTTTAGGTACCAAAGCAAATAACAATCAATAACATCTAATTCCTTCCAAACCAGAACTTTCAAACGCGTATGAATGATTTTTGATTAAAAAAATTTCCTAATTACTTTTAAAATTCACAAATTATAAAAAGAACTAAAAACTTTGCTGGATCATTTTCATGATAAAAATTCATGCCCTATTTCCATTGCCTAAATTTTCTTTTAGTTACTGATTTTCAAAAAGTAAAATAAAGAACTGGTATTGAAACATTCATGGAATTCCACGAAAAAAATATACGTTCTACAAGAAGTATTGAAGTTCTTAATTGCTTTTATGTTTGAACATATATTTGTACTTTTACATTTGTTGGATAGATATATTGTCGATCATATTTGCCCTTTCAGTTAAACATGCTCACAAGTCACAAATTTGAGTACCAAACGATTATCATAAGACACATGAAAACCGAATGTCATTTACCCTTATCAATCATTTGGATGTCTATTCCACATATCACCAAAACGTAGAATACACTAAAATGCTGTTAAGACTTAACACATCACAGTATACTTGAATTACTAAGTAATAAATGGTTCTTCCTTCAACAACTCACAAACCGGTACATCGATTTCGCAAGCTTGCTAGATAAATATTTCAGTTAGCTCAAAACGATTCGACGTGATGATTAGCTTTCAATTTTAAAACAAAAGGGAGGTTTCCGAATGTCGAAAATAAACAAAGACTAGAGCCTGAAATTACAAAATCAGCTGCTAAGAATAAACAAATGATATACCTTTACCACCTCTCGAGTCTGCATGCTACGATACGATCCCACACGATATTTCTATTTTCTATTTACATTTATAAATAAAAGTTCTATACATCAAAACATCATAATCACTATGAAGGAGCAGCGCGAGCCTTCCCATGAATTTCTAACAAGAGATCTTCAAGCTCGGGGAAAACTGATACCACTACTAGTTCGAGTATCGTGTATGCAAGTTGCTTCATACAAATAGTCGACTGCAAATTTCGACAGATTCAACGCGTTGGCCCAAGTTAAAATAAATGATTAAAAAGGGCTTAATGCATCATTAACTACCCCAACTTGTCTCCCTAAAGTTTTAAAATTCAGGATATTAAAAAGACATAAAAGCTAGGTAAAGGTAATCACAACACCAGATTTAAGTCAATCACTAGATTCAAGGTTAGGAATCTCTGGTTTGTAGTTGTGCAGATTTATGCAGCCAAGAACACCATCATGCATTCTCTATCTTACAAAAAGAATAAAATAGGTTGAAGGCCGAACCTGTGTGAAATAGAAGATATCGCTTGCACTACGTCTATACTGATTGGCCCCAAGCAAGCTGACCATAGCGGTTGGAGCTCCATCTAACAAGTGTCACAGCATTTTAGTCAGTTAAATGAATTTTTTGCTATAATCATATAATTTGAAAATGACAGTATAGCAACAAAGTTCAACACACTAATACAACTAACTATGTTTGATTTCTGAAATCTGTTTATAGGAGCAAATATGTAAGCTAGTAAAATTGATTGCCTAAGTCGAAGAAACATGGGATAATTAACCTCACGTTGTATTGTAACCCGGTCATTGATCAAACAAGACTTGTTGAAAAAATAAATGTGAAAAATCCATGGAATAACATAATAAACAAACACAACAAAGTATTTTAACAGGAAAATTGAAACTCTCAATTCTAGCCTTATGTGCAGGCAAGCAGTTTGTTTGTTTTCAGATGGAACATCTATGTGGCATCCACATCAGTATAAAAAAATGTTGAATACACCTGGATCCCCCCCCTGAACTTGTCCTTAAACACCATTGTTCCCCCTGAACTTTCAAAAGGTTCAAATAACCCCTTGAACTAGCACAAAGTGCATCAATTTGCCCCCTCAATACCACATATCAGAATCTGATTGGAGAGAAAAATATCGGATTAATAACATTTTTGAGAAGTCAAACCGGCCATAATTGCATTGAGGGGGGAAAATTGGTGCATTTTTTGCAAGTTCGGGGGGCTATTTGGAACTTTTGAAAGTTTAGGGGGAAAATGGTGTTTAGGGATATGTTCAGGGGTTTGGGATGCATTAAGCCTGAAAAAAATTATCAACTTAATTTTAATCCCAAATCATGAATATTTAAAGCTTAGATTTTTAAGGTTATAGCTGCAAGCGACATTCTAAATTGATACTTCTTAAACATTAGCAAAGCCATTCTGCTTAAAAGTAAATTTTCAGCAACTTCGAAAGCTGGCTTGACGTTCAACTCTGACCATCTACAAAGGATTATTATCAAACAATCAAGAAGAGTAGTGATTAAACTTACCAAAGAGCATCTTTTTTATCTCACTTGCTCTACGAGCTGCCTCAAGTTGCTCCTCAAAAGAACCCGGGCATTGTTTGTTGGCCTTGCTGCCTCCTAGTTGGTTCATTTGGAAAGGAATTGGATTTTGATTAGCGTCGTCACCTTTGCCTTGCACAGCACTTACTCTTGTAAAAAAGATACCATCCGGCCAAAGGACCTGAAAGTAAGTCGATTATTATATGATGTAACGGCAATTCTCAATCAGCAACATAAAAACATCCCAATGTCACAGGTGCCTTCAAGGATAAGATGTCAAACTATCCAAGGCAATAATCACTACTTCAGGCACTCACCCGAGACAATGAATCGCTACTTAAAGAAGGCAGAAACATGATAAAAATAACATTTAAGTTTCTTAAATTAACATTGAAACATACATCCACATTCAAAAGTCCCAAAAACCTAAGGAAACAAAAGCACAAAACTAATAAAAAAAACAAAGTTCTCAAATGAACTGGATCTAATTCTTCAAGTAGAAAATGTTTCAATCGATCTTCATGTTATTTTATAAAAGCGGGTTGTTATTTACTTCCTGTTGTATTTTTTAACTTTCTAGCACACAAGGAGCGCTTTGACTGTGGCTTCTTTGTGGGATAACCCAACATCTCCAACATCTTTACAGGACATCTTTTTCCAACTAATTTTCTGCAGCTTCTCTCGATATGCCTCACTTTTTACTCTTCAATAGATTCAGTTTTTTTTTTTTTGTTTTAGGAAACCATAAATATTTTTCAGAAACCAAATTATGCATGTTCCTTCATGATCATTCATTCCCCATTATATCCAACATGCTATCAGCGTAACTGATACTTACAAAACCTCTATACATGCTAACTAAACATATAGTCTTTCAGATGTTAATGATGGCCTCATGAAACAAGAAACTCAAACAGAAACTTAGGGCATCATAATTTTGAAGACCCAAGAATTGCAATTCCTATAGCAGTGAAAAATCATCAGCACTAGCATTGTGAGCTAGTCCATACAGCTGTAAATTGGTACAAAAAGCACAAAGGTCAACAAAGCAGTAAAACCATATTTTATCTGCTTAACGAAAATTTGAATTAAGGGCCCCTAAAGCAAATTCATATATAAAATTTAGGTATCTTCCTAACTGGGTTTGTTACAGTTCTAAAACTTGGTGGAGGTTGAGCTGACTTGAGTACTAAAACCTAAACAAGATCAATTCAAGAGTCATGACTAAGATTTAGCCAACACTACCAGTGACCTGCCTATAAGCATCCTCAGCAACAAAAACTAATAGCAATAAATCCTAATGGATAACAAATATCTTTGTAATAGACTTCAAGCAGATATCAAGTCTAAACCAAGATTTTGAATACAATATACTGTCTTACATCTTGTAAATACCGAATTCCTTGAGCAACTATATCCTCTCTCCGCAGCAAGGAAATATGCCTTAAAAGTAAATCATCGATGGCATCTTCCATTATCAACTGCAATATTTGCTTCGACATCCAAAAGACCTGTCTTCTGCACCAATCAAAGGAAGTAAATGTTAAATACAAGTAAATCTAAGTCATAAAAACAGCATGAAACAAACACAAGAAAATAAACAATTTAAATGCAAAATGTTATCCAATTACACTAAGAGGAACAATGCAATCACAGAACAAGTTAATACAAGATGGCTAGTGCTACACCAAAAGGAAATACAAGATGGCTAGTGCTACACCAAAAGGAAAACAAAAGCATCCAGACAAGCATTGAAGCCACTGTTTTGCACGAAGAGAACTTTCAAGCAGGAGCCCCAAGGATTTGAAAAAACATAAATTAAAGTTTTAGACCATATTTGGATTTCAGGAAAAAGAGATAGGAGTGTTGTTTGTTAAGTAGGAAGATGGTAAGGAAGGATGGCTGAAATTCCATCCTTTGTCTTTGTGTACAAATCTCTTACCTCCCAAGAATTGGAGAATTAATACGGAAGTCACATTTCTTTGCTTACCCTTTTCTGAATGTGTAAAGGAAATACTTGCATTTTCGTTATTTCATAACAAAAAATAGAAAATATCAATCTACCTCATCCATCTACCATACTCTAGACCTAAATTCATTCGTACTTCCCACCTTCTATCCATCTCACCAAACATACATTAAATGATCAATATAAAGAAAGCATGGCCCAGCTATTTAGGCTCAAAATATCATTACGAAGATAAAAAGTACCCGATTAAATAATATAACATATATTGGAACGAGAGGACATATGACTGCCAGTGCCAAGTATTTCAAGGCAAAAGGAGGAAAATATGTAAGACAAGGAAAACAATAATATGCTAATTTTTTTTTTTCATTTTATAAATTCAATGGATAAAGAGGCGTGTAATCAATTCATCATCAATCAGTATTATGACATAAATAAACTAATATACCAAATATCGAGAGGAATAAAAAAAAGCAACTCACCTCAGCCAACCTCTTCTGTTAAGCTGGAAGATCTTATCAACTAGATTTAATATAGGTACGCTTACATTGGATGGAGTCCACTGCAAGGCAAACAAAACATAATCATTGGAGAAGCTTAAAAGTACATAGGCACCCAAAAAAGCAAAAGAACAAACATCAAACAGTTTAATCCTCAAGCAGCCACTCTCTTCATAAAAAAATGCAATTATAGTATTCTTTTAAGTCTGCTAAGGCACCCAAATACAATGACATTTGACGAGGGGCCAAGCCTGTTGCCAGCACAACTGTCGTTATGATTATCGTGCTGGTTTAATATATTATCCTAATTTATGACAATTGAAATACCTAAAAACTGATTCTGGTACATAAATTCTCTACCAACGTTATTCAAAGCATCCCAAGATAATTTTCTTTTTTTCCTTTTCTCCTCTACACTTTGTTCGAAAAATATCACATTTTCGTGTCAGAAAAAAAAGAACATGTTTCAAATAGAGAAAATTGGTTGTGAGAAGTACATCTATATCACCCAATAGGAAGTACAAGTTGTTTCCAATTGAAATTCATTTCTATCAATTATAAAAAAAGTGAAGTGCTTTACGACATTCAACTTTAACTCTGGAATGGGGCTGACCGCTGCAGCTAAATGGTCCTGACTTTAGCATAAACCAAAGGAATTGGGATCTTTACATATCACACTAATCTAGGTGCACAGTTCATCTTACACTTATTTAAAACTGTAAAACCACAGAAATTACTGAAGGAATCTTAGGGTGATTTCGCATTTCCTACAGGTTGGAACAGCTACAACCAAACAAGAAACTGAGTCTGGGATGAAAATACATGTCTAAAATACGTTTTTTTCACGATACTTTTTCTCTATGAGCTTCTGCATTCTAAACTGCAGGCTACTGAACAAGCATTAAAGTTCATAGTGAAGCCTTCAATTTAGAGGCTCCACCGCCAGAGAAACATATGGTATACATAAGATACATTATACTTGTAAAACATCAGGGAAATAGCACTTGGCATAAGAAACGAGCAAAACAGATTACATATACTGAAAGCAACACTTGCTTTTCAGTGAAAAACAGTATCAAGTGCATTCTTAGCAGCAAGCTACCAAACTATACCTCGTAAGATATAGTGATATACAGATAGGTTCATCATGAAATTAATCTGTTGGCAAGGCAATTAATAGAGAACTTGTGCAGAATCTTAGTTTATGCAAAACTCTAAACACTAGCCGATCATCAGATGAAACAGCTTGCATATGTAATTAAGGATAGACAAAGTATATTATATATACATAGACACAAACATACAATAAGAGAAACAGATGAGTAGAATAAGTTAAGCACCAAATACCTCAGGTGGCATTCCAATTGGGTAATCCATACGACTGGTGGTTGCTGTCCCAAAATTGGCTGCGGAAAACTCAGCCTGATTGATGAGTTCAGATTTCACCTCTAGACCTTGTTTCTTCTCTGCATCCAAGAATCCCGACTCGTCGTTGCGCTTGATCACTCTGGGTGGAAAAGTTTTTAAATTTAATTCATTATCTGAATGCCAACCATTAGTTTGTTGGCTAGATCCTTCCACTGGCTTATGGTTCTCATCCTGAAGGTTATCTTCATTTTCAGAGAAGCTATTCATAGTATCTTCTGTATCTTGTCTGGAAACAGATTGACTCATCTCATCTGCATGCCAGGACAAGTTCCTACTGTGGAGGGAAGAATTAATTTCATCAAGTGACGAAGGCGGCCCAACAACTTTGCGCATTAATCCATCTGATACGCCTTTAAACTGGCGAACAATATCATCCACAGCATCATCAACATTAACTGTCCAAGTCAAAGAATAAAATCAACAATGAAATAAATGGTTGGTGATTTATTAAATGAAAACGAGTGATAATCAATAGGACTATGTTACGTGAGTTCCACAACACTAGAGGGAAATTTTGGAGCCTTGTGTGCAAAGAAGTACACTACAAAAAGTAATATTACAAGTTACATTAGATAAAATTTAATTTAGTAAATGTATCTAGAAATTACCTTGTAATCTCTAATACTTCTATAATCAATTATCACTGAGCTTTTCTCATTATATCTTTTAAGACTACATTTCAGTTTTGTAAAAATCAGTCTAGCCTCGTATCGACTTAGAGACTACATGCCCCCGCTATTTCCAAACTTCTCATTATTCACCATATTTCAGTAGTTAGTTTTGATTTCAATCCCAAACAATAATTCCAACCTCCAATTGCATAGAACATTAAAAGATTCACCTTTTTTTATACAAGTATGAACCTGTGTTTGCATGCCTTGAGAGAGAAAAAAGTGAGACAGAAATCTAAAAAACAAAGGGAAGCATATCAACAATCATAACAACTTAGATGCTTAGCCATTATCAAAGCTAAATCAGTCCAACATCCGTTCAGAAAAGGTGAAAATTTAGTCCTTTTGAAGGCCCCTTGTCAATTCTTATATATGAACGAGTTCAATTGTGCATTAAATCTAAAATTTTGTGTTTAGAGAAGTTCTTCACCACAGATAGTACTACAGTACTAGGATATCAGTATGTAACGAAGCAGCTGTAAACAAACAATTAAGATAACAACAAATCCACGTACCTGCCAGTGTCCTCATCACTGAGGAAGATTTGCCAAAAGAATAATTCTACAAAGAATAAAAGACAAAAAAGTTTCAGAACTGCATTTCTGCTTATAAAAAAAATAGAGCGGGAAATGAAAATGGCACGCATTCAAGTAAAACCTACAGTAGTGGAAACCGAGATTCTAAAGAATCCAAACCTTTGAGGAAGCACTTAAGAAATCCCACACTTCATGCTGCTCCGCTACATTAGCTATAGAGAGGAGATCCTGGAAAATGCAACTCAATTGGAAAACAGAAAAATGAATCTGGATGAAGAAAACAGAGAAAAATCAGAATGTACTTGCAAATATTTATCAAGCTGAATGCAGCGTTGATGAACAAATGCGTCCTCAGTGCTTGAGGAAAATATCCTTTTGGGCGGCAAGTGCAAAGTGTAGTTGGGAATATCCTTCAGGAGCCGATGCAATCTTTCAAAATTACGATATCTGCGAGAAAAATAACAAAAAAATCTAAGCCGCAGCACAAACAAACTTTTCTTATCCACAAATTTCAAAACTTTCGACAACTCAGATAAACTCAAGAAATTTAAATTAGGGAGGTAGAAAAATAATTAGAATCACCCTTGAGCTACTTATCAAATAGATGAGAAAAGAACCTTCTTTTCACAAACCAAGTTCTGTTTTCGGCATCTGTCACCGCAATTGAATAAACTGCAAAAGATTTTGACCCAAGCTTCTCAAAGTATGCTCCCATAACCTGAGAGGCATAGGAGAACAGGAAATCTTTTAAGGTAAGAATATGAAAGAATTAATAATTATACCAAAGAATCAACACTGGTTTCGAAATCTGCAGAAAGGACTATAGTCTCAGCTCATACTTCAGAGTATCCATATGCAAAGCTTACCCGGCACTTCAGCTTTGGATTAGGAACATGATGTCCCCCGCTGTAGAGGACCATATCTGAACCTCTTTTAACAGCATGATCTTCTCCAGGCCTACCAAAATCTGAGCTGTAAAACTCTTGAATAATGGTTCCTCTGCCATTTCCCGTGGGAGCCTTTTCTCCAACAGCCAGAGCTTTCAGAGCAGAAGTGCTGTTCGATCTCTTAAGCACACTTCTGATTTCATTGACGGATAGATTTCTTGTGCTATCCAGTTTATTATTAGCATTATTTCTCTCAACAGAAAACTCCTCACTTTGTTGCCAAGTAGTCTCATTACCTGCAGTAATTATCATGCTACTTGGCAAAACTTCTTTGGGAATATGTTTACAAGGTTCAGCATTGTTTGTTTCGGAACTCCTTGTCACAGCTTGTGGAACTGCTACTTTAAGGCGTTTGGCCTCTTTCTTTTTATAATTTCTTCCTTTTGCCCACATGTTTTCGAGATTTTCAGGAGTAAGAACTTCAGTTCTTCTCTGGTTTGCAGCTTCTAGCATCCGTGCCCAATCTGCAGGCCGTGTTTCAATAGGCACTAGCTGATTTGCATCATAACCCAGGGATGTTTCTTTCTGATTTTCAATTTCAGTAGAAATCAAATAAGCTCCTCGAAAATTATTGTTATTATTTGTGATAACATCATTCCTTTGACTATTTGGAGTCTTCGAGGAAAAATCAACAGTTTGTCCACCACCAGCAGAATGATCATTAGTGACCTCAATAATGCTACCGTCTTTAATAGCCAGCAAAACATATTCAATAATCTCATTGATATACCTATTCCACAAAGAGAAAAGAAACACATATCAACAACAAATATTAAATGACTACAAATTGCAAGATCAATTCATGCTTCATTTGCACTCTGAGGATTACTAGGATTAATTGAGACTTATTACAGATCTTCAAATTTAGGGTTTATGCTTCAATTATTATGGTATAAGTTGCTTTTCTTAGATCCTATGTGAGCTTCAGAAACTGTTAGAGGGATTTCTTCAAAGCATCACCCAAATTGATCACAGGAGAATACTTGAAAAAAAAATTTGTGCTCCTTTTCTTTGTTGCTTACGTTATCATGCAAGAAGTTTCATTAGCTTACAATACATGGTTTAATATCCCTTATTTCTTTCCTACACAGCAAAATTCCATATCTTTGTGTATCTACTAACTGTAATCATTAATAACCAAGGAAAGAAAACCAGTCACTTGTGTTAAAGTGATATACAAGCTATGTTCCATCAGGCATATGGGATTATGGCCCAGAATAGTTCACTCAGTAAGGTGCGATTCAGGTTTAAAACAGAAAATAAGAATGAGACACTATACTTCCATAAAGCTTTCTACTATAGTACATTTTTATCGGATGAATTTACCAACAACTTGGCAGAAGATTAATTTATTTAGACAGGCAAACCTTCTTTTTGTTTTCTCAGTTCGGAAAGAGCCTACTTAATGTCAAGTTATATAACTACAATCACATTATCCAAGGCTATGCCTATTAATATATATTATATTCAACTATCTATCTGAGCAAGCACTAAAGCCACAGACATCCCAGCTCACCCTTTCCTATCTCTCCATCACCTTCCATTCCAACGTATCCTCATCCCGCCCAGCATCCGAAAAAATATATCATTCAAGACTTCAAGTGTAATCCAAACTGCAGAGGTGACAATGAATTCCCATATAAAGTTGCAAATATACCCTACCTGTGTCAAATTTCATGTATACAACTACATGGCCTGTTAAAGAAAAATAAAGAAAAAATCTTTGAGCTACCATATACCATATCACAGATATCATGGGGAATCCTACATGCTTGTTATCTGTTTTTAAATTCAGGATTATCGTTTCATAGTCAGGAGAAATGAAGCAGACAAGACAAAGCTAGATAAAATCAAATATCCTAAATTCCTAAATTTACAGATTATCAAGATGGCTCATATAATCTAATTTCCATTGAAAAGGATAAGTACCGAAACTGAAGGAAATAAAATATCTTACACAGGGTCTGCAAGATTCATGACAGGTTGCAATATCAAGCAAGTCACAAGCTCTCGAGCAATAGTTCGAACCAAGGGACATTGAGCTTCTTGAGGTCTTAGAACTACAGCTAAAAGCCCGCCTATTAGGCGCTGTAAAACCTTCAAGACAGCAAAGAAAAAGAAATATTTATACAGCTAATGATACAATGATTTTTTTTTTCAAAAAACATAGATTAAACTTCATAACTGTTTAGAACACACCTATCTAACCTTGTACTCACTCTCAGGAGATATCAGTGCAGGATGAAGCTCCTTAGAAGCCATTAGGTGGTGCTTTAACCTTTCGTCTCTCTCATCAGTTGAAAGAGTTCTCATTACATCAGCACCAATTGCAGCCTGATTTCTTCTAAACAGGTCCAAATGATTCCCTACCAAATCAATCATATCCCTGCAATTAGAACATATCACTTAATCTGATGGTATGGCATTTTTTTTCCTATGGGCCATTATATTATGTATGTCTTGAGTCTACCGAAGAAAATAATTGAAAGTAAAAAAAAAAATATACCTTAGCAGGAGATCAACAAGGTTTATTTTCTTAACCCTTTCTGATATTTCACCAATAGCATCCATAATTACCGCACGCATAAGCTCAGGTGCTTCCTTATCTGGTGTGATTTCCGAATACCATAAATCAACTACAAAATCCTTCAATATTTTATCGATAAGCTCATTGATTGCTGCCTCCACAACAGGAGAATCAATTTTTCTTTTCCACTTGGGTGGGGGAAGTGGAGCAGAAAGCCGTGAATCATTTATAGACAATTGTTTCTTCTCTAGATGAGACAAATATGATAGTGGACGGGTTGTTTTGCGTGATTTCCAGCTGAACTCAACCTCAGTAGACAAAATGCGTAGTGCAGAGACAAAAAGAATCGATATAGGTAGATTTATCCACATCGATGAACTCGTATCTACAACGAATAAGCACAAATAAAGCAACATCAACAAACAACAAACGTGACAGATAAGCTTGAATTGTATGCCATCAACATAAGGTTTCCACATGCACATATATATGTGCAGTAATTAATAAACTAATAACTTTATTACTAAACATTATAACGAAGCCCACACCTTTAATACATCAAGAAAAATCTTGATGCATCGTGTTCAACTTTATAAAAAATTTTAAAACAGAGAAAAATGCTCAACTCAAACTCTACATTGCTTCTTCTATCTTCTAGGAAACAAAGTAATAATCAGTAAAAAACTAAAAATAATGGACATTGCTGTTCCTATCATTTTATTTAGTAAGTATTGAAAGCTAACTCAGGCCCTTCTCTTTTCAGCTACAATGAACTGAAATAAGTGTAAATTTATAACTACGTTGAACTGAAGTGGAATTAAGTCGGAAAGAACATGCCTTAGTCACAATAATTAGCTCATGTGAAAAGGAAAAATGTATATCTCATTGAAATTATCTAAATTCTAACATGATCAGACCAGAAAAGCAAAAATAAGTGGGCTGACAAAAAACAAATTCATATAATTCCATATAACACGAAACAGAGAGAGAGCTAAGTATAATTAATCCACAATAATACTTTCAATTCGAGATAAAACAGATTCAGCAAAGAAAAAACTAACGAACGGAGTAGGAATCATCCAATCCAATCCAAGAAATAAAAAATAAACGAAATTCCGATGAAAAAAACTTACGGGATAAAAAATAAGTAACGGAAAAGATACATATCGCCCACCAAACAGTACGAACTTTAGCCTCCTCAATAAGATCCTGAATTGCCTGCTCCAGCTTCATCTTTGCTTGTACTTGACCAAAAATTCGACTATGAAATCTGCTTAATCGGAATCGAAGATCGAAGAGAGATTGGATTGGATTGGATTGCTTGATTGAATTCGTTGAGTGAAACAACAGAATTGGAGTCTATAACGATTTGCTATCCAAACTTTGTTGAGCGTTTTTTTCGTTATTCAACTCTATTATTATTTTGGCCAAATTCCAGTAGAATACAGATTGGAAGATAGAGGTTATCCACGTGGTACGCAGTCGTTTAATTATTTGGTCGCACGTTTTCGGATTACGGTCTTTCTATGTTGATGCTTTTTTCCTTGTGTCGTTAGCTGTTGACACGTCATTATATAAATTGTTTGTTATAAATAATTTCATTTTGCTAGCGGCGTTTTTTTGTCCTCATAGCTCATGTACAAACTTGTAGTTGGGGACTCCGATTTGAACCTGGTCACGTTGTATTTGAAGCGAATTTCGTACTTATTTTTACATGTTAGATTTAAGGTGACAATGAATCCATGGCCAATCTAATTTGGTATTTTTAATTGATTTTTCGTTTCAAATTTGATTAATTAGCCTCCTCATATGATACAAGTACATATGAGAACTACTTTAGTTATATACAAATGTATCTAAGAATAGTTTTGTACTAAATTTCGTGATTGTACAAACTTTGCATTATAATTATAAACAACATTTTCATAACCGTACTGGTTATTAAATCGGTGAATTTACTGGTATGAGATATTATCGGTATGATCGGTGGCATAATCAACAGTTTTACTGGATAATTAATTTTAAAAAACTTATTTTATATAAAAATACATTAACATCTATATATATTTATAATACAAGTATAAGAATTCAAGTTATTTCATTTTATATCTTTACAATTATACTTAAAAATATATTTTACATTATCATTGTACCGATTTTATAATTTAAACATTTTATACCCGTACTTTTTACATACTAACATTTTTAATGAACCATGCTAAAATCTCTAACATTACATGATTTTACCGGTAAAAACGGCGATACGGTACGGTATTGATAAGATGTTATAGTAGCAAACACCGGGAAAAAGTCTATAATGAAAATTAAGATGAGAAATGAGAACAAACGGTGCCGTATCATACTCTTCGATTGCACGTTGAATAAAGGTCCAGTTTGGAAAAGCCCAATTTTCTGGTCTTCAATTCGCAGTATTACTTTGCCCACCGACGCAACTCCCACGCCACCATTTTCAGTTTCAGTGCGTATCCCTGAAATCTCAATAATATCTGTTGTTCATTAATTTCCAGTACAATACAATGGAAGACAACAAGAATTCACCGACTGAGGAAGATAATCAAACTCCGGAAAACCTAGAATCCAAAAGCCAGGAATCAAACTCGCCACCTCCTCAAACTAATTCCGGCGGTGGAGGCTGGGGAGGATGGGGTTTCTCTCCTTTCTCCGTTCTATCAGATCTCCAGAAGGCCGCCGAAGAGATCTCTCGCAATGTACCTTACTCTACTCTTACTGTTACGACTTCTCTGTCTTTATGCTTTTACTTATTCAATTTTTTTGGAATTGAGATTACTTTTCCAAGTCAGATCCAGTTTTTCGGTTGGATTACCTTCTTCGTGTTTTGATGTTTTCGTTTTCGTTATTATCATTATTGTATTTTTTTGGTTTTTATTTTGCATTTGTCCTGTTTAGTGAACAATGTGGTTGTGAATTGGTTAGTATAGTTATTTTTATTTTTTTTATCTTTATTTTAATTCTCTAGATGAAATTGAATGATTTTAGAGCAGTTGGGATTTATTTTTGGGTTGAAATTCTTCCTGTGGTGGAAGGGAATTGATTGTGGTTAGCCCTAACTTGCATTAAGAACAACAAGGTATGAATTTTGTACTTTAGCTTGATAAGACCATGGAAAAACTCTGCATTTGTGCACATGTTCTGGGTTTTGCTAACATTCAACCTATGAATTTGTACAAAGATATTAGCTATTTTCTTGTGGTCATATATTTAATATCTATTTCTTCTAGTTTGTGTGTTTATTATTACTGAACGATTATAAACAGAATGTGGGATCTTGGATTTCGCTCATTGCTTGATTTCTCCTGAAACTGTTTGTATCTATTTTGTTTGAGTATTTGTTATGTATTGTTTCTGGATGCAGGCTGTGGTTGTTGCAGAGAGGGCAGCAAAGAGTATTTCGGAAATGCAAATTGCTGATGAGGATAGTGTATCAACCAAGGGGGAGGAAAAAGAAGAGGAATCTGCAAGTGACAAGGAAACTGACGATGAGGACACTAAGCTGAGGAAATCTACTTTAGATAAATTGGAGAAAGCAAGTGAGGAATCATTTCTTGGCCAGGCAAGTCTTGCTTTTTGCGCTGGCTGTTTTAAAATTGCAATACAATGCTGTGTAATTCAACTGAGCTTAGATTTGAAATGTGAATTCTATTTTCCCTGCACTAACTTGGAAGGGAGAGTGCGATCGGAGGATAGTAATGGCTAATCTACTCAATGGATATTATTTTCCATCTAGTTGATATATATCTTTTGCCCTTATGTTGCTTCTTTACACCTCTCTTCAGCTTGGCTTGATTACTCTTGTTTTTATTAGTACGTGTTTAATGTCTCTCTCTCACTCTCGCGCGCGTGCTCTGCCACTCTTGTATAGTTGTCTTACATTCACCATTGCGATGGAATACCTGTACTCATTTGTTTTATAAAATGAGATTTTCTCTAATTTTGTTTGCTTTGTGTTGTTGCTTGTTTATTCAATTTCTTAGGGTTTAAAGGCTCTTGATCATTCTGTCGAGAATATTGCTTCAGGAGCTTGGCAAGCATTAGGAAGTGCTTTGAAAGGGGGTTCCAATTTTGTTCAGAAGTAAGTTATACTTCATTTTAGCTTTTTTTTGTATTGAGTGTGTTTTGTAATTGATGAAATATGACGGCTTACATTTGTTTGTGATGTGTTTGGAGTTTTCTCTTCTTGTGTCCTCATTAAATTAATCTGATGAACTGATAGGAAGGAGTTTTCATATGGTCATATGTGCAGAAGCGATAGTTCATGCAAGTATAGGAAAAGTTGCTTTTAAGGTTTTTGTAGAATAAATCAATTAGCATTCTATACTTCTGAAACGATTTTGGGTGCTACTCTATGGATTGCATGGACCAATAAATGCCTCTCTTATTTTCAATTTCATATTATTCACTCTCTCTTTGGAATTTGTAGTATCTATTGAATTTTCCTATACGAAGTCTATTATAAGTCTTCCCTGGAAACTATATTTTCTTTGAACGGCAATTTTTCTCAATGCGTATGAACAATTATGGAAAGGTGTAGGTCTTCTGGATGAGAGATTTTAAGTGGTGGAGACAATGAGACATATAGTCGAGAGTATATGGATGAAATGAATTGATAATTAAATTTGGAAATCTGTAATTTAGCTTTTGAAGTTTCTTATTATGTTCCCTAGAAATAATGATTGAAAGATTACTCTCCTTCACGAGAATTGACAACTGTGGGAAGGCGTACGCATGAGATATTAAGTGGTGGGAGTGGGACACAAAGTTGGAAGTGGATGAATTTAAAAAACTGGATATAATGAATTAAAGAAATTTTGTTCTCTTTCGTTGTTCCTTCTGTTTCATCAGTGATACTTTTAACTATTCTATGGCAGAGAGAGTTATTAGGTTTTGTTAATCTGGAACTTGCTAATATAATGCATCTGCTTCAACAGAAAGCTGCAAGTCTATAAAGTTGTTCTTTGCATATCCTTTATCGTATGGCTCTTACGGATCTGAAAATGAACACAGAAGTGCCCGATCGAGATAGGTTTAATCCCTGTGAAAAAGTTAACCAGGAATTTTAAATTATTTTGCAATCAAGTCGGATGAAACCAATTGGTTCCATACAAATTAAGATACAATACAAGCTTTTAAGTAAGATGCATGCATTTCTATGCATTTTTAAAACCAACTACAAAATGCCAAAGACCTTTGGTAGACCATCTGCCATCAAAACTTACATTTTCATTTTCCAAAGATTGTATGCCTCCCTCCTGATATGCCACATCAAAATTTGGAAACAACTAACAAATATGACTAACTCTTACCAGGATTGTGCCTTATACTGAATCAATTGGTAAGGAATCTTTTGGGCATTCTATTCTGCTAATATTTTTTTCATTTTCTGGATGATTGGAATCACATTTTGCTTTGCAAGTTTATGGTGAGAGACTCAAGAAAAAAAAGGTGTATTGTGAGGGACTAAAGCTATTTGAGTGGGATAATTATATAATAGTGATGACTTGACAGTTTAAACAAATTACAGTTTTCTACTACTTTCTGAGATGAGAATGGTGTTTGCAAAATGTCTTATTTATTTCATAATGTTTGTTTCTTGGGGTTGATGGAAAAAATTGGAAAATTTGAGGATTAGGTATTGTTTACTTTATGTTAAGAAAAGTGCAGAAGGAAGCTATGGCCTTGTGGGTATCGCTCTTGGATTACACCTCCGTAACTTGTGCTTAATCTGTATTCTGGGAATTTTAGGTTCGGTATTCTCATGTGAGGTCTTCCTTCGGTGGTTTCATTGCTGGACTTGGGGAAATAAACAATTCACATACTTGTTCTTTACCTGGTTTTTTCTTTCTATATTTACCGTCTATTAGGATAAATGCAGTAAGAAAGCTTTGCAGTGTTTAAACTTGCTCACTGTTTAATTGAGTTCAGCTTATTTCTGCCCTCCTTTTTTATTTGCTTATTTATCATCCAGGCTTGAGCATTCCGCTGTGAACCTTGCTGAATCAATTCAACATGGTAATGCACCAGGAGGAGCTGGTTCTGTGGCACCATCCTTACTTGAGGTTAGCATGAATAAATGATTAAATTTGAAATGTGCAATGTTTTCTTATTCTTCCTATTTATTGCAGACAGGAAAAGCTTTTACTGCAAAGGGAATGCAAGTGCTTGAATATGTTGGTAAGGAGACCATGGAGCTATTGATCACCGAGACTGGCATGGAAGTTGATAAAAATTCTAAAGCATCTGAGCGAGAAACTGATGAGGATCAGTTGCTTGAAGAAGTGACTTTTGATCGATGCTTCTACATTTATGGGGGTCCGGAACATTTGGAGGTCTCTTCATTGTCTAATTTCCTCTGTTTTGAAACTATCTTGTCTGATTAATACTTAAAATTTGTGTATCTGTTATACTGCAGGAGCTTGAGGCAGTTGCCAGCCATTATGCTCTATTATTTAACCGAAGAAAAGCAAAATTATCACCGGAACAAAAGTCTGTGTACGAGGGAAAACTTAAAATTGTGCAACAAATTTTCGATTTGAGTTTTGAGAATGAAAATGACGCAGAGTCGAACAAAGGTAAGAAGAAAGAGACTGGAACTGAGGGAAATAGTAATGAGATAAAGACTTTACATGACTCAAGTGTCAGCAAAGCTGCAGACATGGCTGTTGGGTAAGTGTTCTTTTACATGGCATCTTTACTCTGCTTACAAACTTTATTTTATAAAGCGATATTTCAGGGGCAAATGTTCTACATGTGACATGTTTTTCTGCTCCTAACGTCATTTTTCCGGCTTTTTTCACCTCGTCAACTCACATAGTTATTGAAAAATCTAAATGAATAAAATAAACATTTGAAACTGTGAAGGAACTTTTGTACTTCGAATGACAAAACTTAAAATTTTCAATTTAAATTCCATAAATTTGTGCTTGGATTAAATGTTCAAGTACAATATTCTTTTTGTGTATCTGTTCCTTTTCTTTTTTTCAAGTAATTAGATTTAGTAAATGCGAATTTTCTTTCATTGAATTTGTTCGAAAGGTTAAAATAAAAGGAATTTGGAAATTGAAATAGGATTAATCATGTTACTCAAATTTTGTGATATTTGCGAATGAATTGCTTACTTTTTTTATGATCAAAATAGAAGTAATGCAATGGTAAATACAGATATGATAGTCTACTAGATGAGAATTTGTATTGACTGAATGCTGAAATTTTGAACAATGTCTCAACTCTCAAGAACAATGCATAAGCATAAAGTTAACCATAAAATGCAATACTAGATGGGAATTTGTATCGATTCAATACCAGCATGCACTTCATATTTGTCCTTGTATCTAATCTGACACATGTTCCTCTCAACAAATGCAATGATTAACTAACTTCCATCAAAGGAGTGCCATGTACCCCTTCCCTTCCTACTATTAATCAAATCTTTGACAAATGTGAGAGAGCTAATCCAGAATTTGCCCTCTATTCCTTCTGCCCATATCCCATAGACTTTTATGAATTCATTCATTCCAAGGAGTTTTTGTATTTTTGTCTTGGTCTATACACTCTTATACCCATCTTTAGATCGGTACTCCACCTTTTACAGTTGCCTTTAAAATGTGGCCAAGTTAATTATATAGGTGAAAATTGGCATTGTTTATGATTGGTGAATGTTTGCAATATTCTAGTATAATCGATCAACCCTGTTCACTTATGGGATTTTGCTTTCAAATGTAATTTGTTTTCATGCTTATTTTCCTTTTTCTGCAGCTATGCTTATTGCTTAATAATTTTGGTTTTCTATTTGCAGATTTACAAGTGCCTTAGCTGGACTGACTAAAAATGACATATACCAAAGGACTGCGGGCAGACTAGAAACAATTCACTCAGAGGGCGTCCATGTATGAAATCTTAATTGAATTCCCTGAACAACTTCCTTTTATTTATTTTATTTGTTCCCGTCAATTATCTCCGAGAGATGCGTAAATATGGTTATACATGATTCTGCAGAGGATTTCTGAAATGTGCTGTTTGGCTGTTTCCCAACTTCTGATACTAGGAAAATCTGTAATTTCCAATGCTAACAAAGCACAGGAAGAAGATGATACCGATCTTGTGAATATTGACTGGCCCGAGGATTCTGTTGATAAGGCCAAGGTAATTCGAACAAAGGCCCAGTCCATGGCAGGATATTTGGAGGCAGTTTCCAGCAGTTTCATCACAGGTCGGTTTTATAGTATTATTTGTTCTTACTGATACTGCTTATTTTAGCAGCTCCACATCTGCTGATTGAATAGTAAGGCTTTCAAAGTCTCCTAATCATAGTTATCAGAATCTTACTATTCGAATCTATGGGGCGAATTTAAATTCACCCTAAATCTTACGATTCAATAACGATTCACCCTGAAGCATATTATTTTGAATATTTGACTTAAGGTAGAAATAGTCGATAGCCCCACCAATCAATCGCCGAAGCAAGGGGGAAAACAACTCCTGTGAGAGTCATAGCTAAACTAAAAGTACATTACCATTGACTAAAACTTCTTTAAGGATTATACATGCACTAGATTTAATTTTAAGTGCTTATATAGTTACATAATTTTTTGTAATGTTAAACTTTCATAGCTAGACTAAAATATAACTATTTCTTAAGTCAAAGATTCTAAATGTTTAGTTTTTATTAGTTTATCAACTTGAACTGAATCTTACTATTTACATAATATGGATTCTGACTCTCGATTCGAATCATGATTTGACAACTATGCTCTTAGTAACACAGCTTGATAATGTTTGGTACCATTACAAGTTATATAACCATTCTAAATTTATAGTTGATTGTTTATCGACGTAACGTTGTTGTGCAGGGATTTCTGATGTGGCAGAAGCATATGTAGCAGCCATGAAGACTGCTACAGCCGATTCACACGATGAACTCCCAAAGACATCGATCCAGGAGAAAGTCAATTCCTTCACTGAGCTTTTCCGCACCGACCAAACTACTGCGGTGAGTAAAATTCGGGATGGTTTACAATGCCTGACATATGTAGTGATCTCTTCATCTATACCTGCTGCTTGAATTATATTAATACGCCTACTTATGGTTCATTTTTGTAAATACCTATTTTCCTTAGGGTGGTTTCCTGGCTTGTATTGAACTCTTTTAGATGTAGGTTAAGTCAGTTTAAAGGATTCAATTTTATGGTTAGGTTGGAATGGGATAGGAATATATTTTATATCCAGAGTCATAAAAATCATGATATGGATCATTAAAAAAAACTATGTTTGCTGTGTGAACTATTGGATACGATACGAGGCAGCATGTTCGCTTCTCGGATGCTTCAATATTTGATTATTTAATGGTAGTTTACTAACAGTTATTATGATTTTAGTATATTATTGATAAAGCTCATGTGTTGTCTTTGATTATGCTCCTTGCCACAAAGTTTTTCCAAATGTCATAAAAAGTAGACTTCATAACTCCGTAGCAACATCAACTTGGTATGTTTGACCAACTGTACCTCATCAACTTTGACTTGTATTCGCAAGCCTTTTCAACTTGGCAAAATTACATCTGAGAGCCGCTCT
>CATIWQ010460046.1:0-14463 GCA_949673415.1 Euphorbia schlechtendalii | reverse complement strand
GAATCTTACATGCACGGTCTAATATTCTACTCGTGTATCAAAGGGATTTTGGAGAAGGCTTGCTCAATGCCTGGTCCTTGTTTCTCCAATTATGGCCAATTTGGAGGGGGTTCCATACACTGACTCATATGAGGACTCGGGTTCAGACTCAGATTCAGTTCAACACATGTCAATCATGACCAGTCCACAAGGAGAAGGAGCAAGAGAGGATCGCCCCATCCTTTTAGCACAAAGTTCTCAACAGTCGTCAGTGCGTACCGAGATTGCAGCTACCATAAACGCCTTTGCCAACAGTGAAAAGCTAGCTACACTCATTTGCCAACACGTCGGGACGACCCAGAATCCAGTGTCTAGCCTAGAGGTCACCCTCAACAATGTCAATCGAATAAGGGGACCTCCCACCTCACACATGGTGCCCCCAACTACCTTTTATCAGTTTGGGGCAGGACAAAGTCAGCTGAACCAGAATCAATTCTTCCCTGGACAAACTATAAAACCCGCATTCACACTGGGACCTCTCTACCAAGGAATGACCCAACAGCTTATTCCTAACTAGAATACGTCAGTTTCTTCACAATTCAAGGCACCTCAACTGCCCCACTTTGCGGCATATCCCCAGGGGCAGTATGGCTCTTATCCAAATACAGGAGATGCCATCCTTCAACAACTAGGAATGGCGGAACTATGGCAACAGTTCTTGGCTATTCACGGTGGCCACCTAAGGAACACATACCCTACGCAACAGATGATGAGAGAAGAGGACAGCTTACCCCCAAACTTCGCAATGCAACAGTTTGAGAAGTACGTAAGATCTGACGACCCACGCGCTCACTTGACGCATTATCAGACAGTGATGAGAGCATTAAGGGTCAGTGACCGAATGATGGCTAAGCTCTTTTTCGTCACCTTAGGCCACCCAGTCAATGAATGGTACAACCACCTTCCGCTGGACATAGCTACCAATTGGAGTAGCCTCGCTCAAGCTATGCTGGAGCATTATGGTTTCAACTCTCAGATGGAAACTACAATGCAACATTTGGAGGCTATAAGGCAAAGGCAGGGTGAGAACTTCAAATCCTACTATACGCGTTGGATGGCTACACAAGTCAGCCTACAAACTCGTTTGACCCTACCGGAGATGATAACAAAGCTGCTGGACTGCGCACTGCCACCATACAGGAACAAATTTGGATCTGAAAGCTTCTCTAGCTATCAACAAGTGTTTGAGAAGGCAGAGAGGATGGAGCACTTCGAATCCATGGACACCTATAGGGGGGAACTAACCTCTGATGAATAATTATGTAATAAATAAGCTTTTAGATACTTTGCCCATGTGGCATTTGAATTTTGAATAAATTGAACTTTGTTTATTTTCTTGATATTTTATCAATGACATCACGCATTCTCATAAACATATTCATAATGTTTTTAGCACATGTGACACATCATTTCATAAAATTAATTTAGGTATAAATGGATTCCCCAAAAATTCAAATGATTTGACTCTTGAGAGAAAGTGAGAGATAAATACATGTACTTAGACAATGTGTGATAGTAATTGCCTCATCATACAATGAGAAAAGATCAATGGAAAGAACTCCAAGCACGAAACATCCACTGACTCAATCAAGGGGGTGAAGCATGCAAAGATTAAAGCCTCATCATACAATGATGAAAGATCAATGGAAAGATCTCCAAGCATGAAACATCCAAGAGAACGACTCACGCAAAGATCAAAAGGATCAGAGCTAGAATAAGGCAAAAAATGTCGACCAAGCAAGTTGAGACCAAACAACTGGCACAACATCACGAGGAAGGAGACAAATTGTTGAACACGTCAACAACTCCATCACAACCATTCACAAGACCAAAAAACCGGCGCAACATCACAAGGAAGGAGACAAATCGTTGAACACGTCAACAACTTCATCACAACCATTCGCAAGACCGAACAACAGGTGCAACATCACAAAGAAGGAGTCAGATCGTTGAACACGTCAACAACTCCACCACCACCATTCATGAGATCGAACAACCGGTACAATGTCACAAGAAGGAGATAGATTGTTGAACACGTCCACCACAATTCATGGAACAATCAAGCAAAGGTCAAAGAAAATTGAATCTCCCCTAAAGGATCGTACAAAGGTCAATACTAAAGATAAAAGGGAGCCAAATTGTTGAACACGTCAACAACTTCTTCACACGACTCACTACTATTTATAGGGCAATCATCATGCCATCAGAGGAAACGCCAATCATCAAGACTCATCATCACATACACCTCAATCCATCAAAGTGGCGTGAGCACCAACCAAACGACCAAAGATGATGAACAAGACAACAAATGAAGTTGTGGACATGGACGGTGACTGATATGCCAAATCAACCAAATCTTACACAATTGCTATCACGCATAGGCGAAAGAAATAAATCTTTGAAAAGTAGTATGAACGACAAAAAAAAATTTGTAATTAGCCTGTCAATTAACACTCGGTTAGTTGAGCAAAAATTAGGGCTTCTTTTCAAAACACAAAAAGAATAGTCCGCTGAGGTGAAAACCCGGAAAGGGCGGCTCAGGTAAAATTTAGTACATCGAGAGAACCACATTAATTAGAAAACTTGAAAAGGCTAATTAATGGCAGGAGTCAAATCATTTGAAACATTTATACCCTTGTTAAGTTCATCAATGAATTGTCATTTTTGCTAAAATTTTATGCATATGTTTATCTTGATTGCTTGCATGCCAATGGTAGATTGTCGCAAGTAAACATTAAAAAGAGAAGAAAAAAAAAAGAATGAAAATGAAAAAAAAAATATATGTCTGCTGGATTGGAAACCTGAAAGGGCGGTCGAGGAAAAAATTAAGACGAGGTTTGATAGATTGAAAACCCGCAAGGGCGATCTATGCAGAAATTAGAACCGACACCAAATTCATCATCTCCTTGGAACGGTACGAGGCATCATATACCTTCAACACTTCAGGAAAATGGCTGCCAAGCGAGCATCATCAACACAACGTAGGATCAATGATTCATCCAGACCTTCCTCAAATCAGATCCAAGCTATGAGCTAGAATTTGATTAAATGAACCCATTATCGTCGCTTTGAGGGAGTCGTCCATGGAATCCCTAACAAGGCAAGTCATAGGGGCAACCATGCACCAGCAAGAGAGAAGGCTGTTCACTGAATGAAGCCCACGATGCCTACAATAGAAGAGCATACATCATATGATAAAAATTATTCATGCATAAAACCATGCATACATTACATTCGCATCACGTCATTTACAGGTAAAGACGATGCCGAACTGGGGCAACACTATCTCAATAAACAAGAGCCTCCACCTCCACATGAGGAAACTACAAACAAGATGATGGCCCACTCAAACCTAAAGTCAACATTGCAACAAAAGCCTCCCACAATGGAACGGTTCTCGCGACATCCCCGAATTTCATCTAAACTTATTTATTCCTCATGTTTTAATTTTTGATTGAAGGGGTAAAAATTTTTGCTTCGCATAAATTCAATCAAATAATTAAAACATTCATCATAAAATGTATTAACATTACCTTTTCTCTGATTTGTTATAGGAAGCAGGTCAAAAGATAACCGAAGAAGGAAACGGTTATCTCAATGGCTGAAGAATGAAACAGTCTCAACCGAAGAATGAAACGGTTGTCGACAACAATAGGGACGTCGAAGAAAGAAACAGTCGACCCACCTACATGGGGTATCGAAAACCTAAGGGATTCCGAAGAAGGAGACGGATAACCCTATGAAGACACAACACTAGAAAGGAAGGCCTATGTCATCACCAATTGGGAATAAGAAGTCGCTAGCTGCACCTGTCGGGTATATTCTCAACCCCTTCGCTCTTTTCATGTGATAATACTGGTTATGTAACCAGAAATTATCACACGAGGGGTAGCTGCGAGCACAGGATTTTGTACCAGCTCGCATGTTCAATGATGATGGCTTTTCAGGATTTTTATCCTTGAATCCCACGATTTTCGACAATCTGATGATCTTCATTTGGGAGACTTCCTCGTCTCTGAATTTAAAAGGACGTTAATTGAGAAAGTTAACTAAAAAATATAAAAGTATATAAAAAATTCGAAAATCATCGAAAACCGGATCCGGAGCCTGCCTCGCCGATATCTAGCGAGGCACGGCTAGCTAGAGACCTGGCGAACCACGCCAGGGGACTGGCGAGGTACGCCAGCAGTCTGGCGAACCTCGCCAGACCTTGACGAGGCTCGCCAGAGACCAAGCGAGCCTCGCCAGGTCGTTGGCGAGGCTTGCTAGCAGTCTGGCGAACCTCGCCAGACCCTGGCGAGGCTTGCCAAAAACCTGGTGAACCTCGCCAAGACTTCAGTAGACCTCACCAAGGCTTCGGTGGACCTCGCCAGGTTGTCTGGCGAGCTCGCTAGCGACCTGGCAAGCTTCGCCAGGTCTGCTGGCAAGCCTCGCCTGACTCTTTGGCGAGGCTGGCCAGCCTCGCCAAAAAGGGTTGGCTAGCTCGCTAGACTTTTTCCTATTTTGGATTTTTTCGGGACTTTTTTCTATAAATAGTCGAGACTTTTTCAGTAAACGGGGCTCGAAAATTCAGAGAGAAAAATCCTCTCTTTCAGAAAAAAATATACAAACAATATTTCTTACTTTCTTCTAATTTTTTTTTCTCGGATCTAAAACACTTTTGGATCCCAAATTTCTTCATCCTTTACTCAAATTTCTTCATCTTTTTATAAAATTTCTTCATCTTTTCTTCTTAAATCCTCAGATATTCTCGGGCGTAAAATAATTTTAGAATCCGAGTCTGATTACCTTTTGGATAAATAAACATATTATTTTCAAACATAACCATTATTTTCACAATCAAATCAATAACTACAAAAATGAACGAGGAACGCTCCCAAGAATCAAACGGACACGCCGAAGTGGATTCACACCAAAAGGGTAAAGCCTCTGAGTTCCTAGAGCTGCTTATTTCATGTTCCTCATTTTCTTCCTAATTTCTTTCTACATGTGAACCTAGGAATTATTTTATTTTATTGTAAATATTGTAATTCTCTTCTTCTTCTTTTTATTTCTTATTTATTTTATTTATTTATTTATTTATTTATTTTGTATTAGAATACCCCCACGAAGGGAATAATATATATTCCCAGATAACAGACCTCACATTTTGCCATGTGGTCATTTTCATTAATAAAATTTACCCACATACGTGTAAATAAAAATGAACTATTTTTATTCAAATTAACTACTTTAAAATCGTCGATGTTTTAATTAGGCTACGCGGGCCTCGATAAAATCAAATCGAACATACTTGGTATATCCCCTGTGCTAACCTTTGTGGATGCAGGTTAGATGTATGTTTAGGCTTTTGTTTTTCCTTCGCGTATTGCACATATTTTTACGAGAAATGTAGTTAATAGGATAGTGGGCAGTTGCATCCCCCGATTTTTGAAAGCCTTGTAATTTTACTTTTCTTTTTTTACTTTTCGCATTTACTTGCTATTTTGTGGATGGTTTATTATTCCACTTTGTGAATGATTTATTATTTCGCAATACGTAAATCATGCATATAAACTTCAAAAATGACCTAAGTGCGAATATGCATAATTAAGAAAATACGATTTTCTGTAGATGTAATATAATGTGATTACTTAAGAAATAAGTAACTTATCTCGGACCCGAATCTCTGTGTTTTCGTGGGCCGTTCCCCAGACTTTAAGCTTTACAGGACTCTAATTCCTAGAAAGAGCTAATCCAGGTGGCGACTCCACACTAAGAGACGGCGGATTCGGGTTTGAACCGATCTTAAATATTTTTCACCTTTTTCTCTTTCAACCTTTTTTCCAGGTCCCCGACCCGGTGCTTTTCTCTTTTTCAAACACCCCGGTGGACCGCGCCTATGGAATCGCGCGCTCTCGACCCACCGCTCCATGTCGCCCGCTCACAGCTGGACATGCCACAGTTCTCTGTGAGCCTTAGATCCGTTGATGACTCTCGAATGTGTTGTTTGGATAGCGAATGCTCAAGGCATATGACAAGAGATGAAAGCTAGTTCATCTCGTTGGAGCGCAAAAGAAATGGAAGTGTCAATTATGGAGATAACTAGAAAGGTAAAATTGTAGGTTGTGGCACTATTGGTGTCTCTCCTTCAATCGAAGAGGTTTCTCTTATCAAGGGTCTGAAGTTCAATCTGCTTAGTGTATCCCAACTTTGCAACAAAGGTAGGAAGGTTATGTTTGACTCAATAGGATGCTTAGTAATTGATTGTAAGACTGACTCAACTATACTCTTTGCTGCTAGGATTAATAATGTTTATATGATTGATTTATCCCCTAGATCCACTAACGTTTATCTTGTATCTAAGGATGATAATTCATGGCTTTTGTCACAGATGGTTGGGTTATATTAATATGAACTTTCTATCTAAACTTGCAAAAAAGCAATTAGTTGTGGGTTTACCTAGTATCAGCTTTGAAAAGGATAAACTATGCTTTGCTTGCCAGCTTGGTAAGCAAGTTATGAAATCATTTAGATTTGTAAATCACGTAGTAACTAAGTAACCGTTAGAGTTACTCCACCTTGATCTTTTTAGCCCAGTTCAGCCTATGAGCTTGGGTGGTAAGAGGTTCTCATTGGTGGTTTTAGATGACTTCACGAGATTCACATGGATAGTCTTACTGAGTAGCAAAGATGAGACTTATGAATCTTTTATCAAGCTTAGTAAATAGATAATAAATGAAATAGGAGATGAAATCTGTAGAATCCGAAGTGATCATGGACATGTATTCAAGAATTTCTATTTCGAGGAATTATATTCAACGCATGGCATTGATCATAACTTCTCTTCTCCTTATACGCCTCAACAAAATGGGGTTGTAGAAATGAAGAATAGAACAATAGTTGAGATGGCTCGATCTATGCTGAGTGATAACAATCTACCAAAGTACTTCTGGGGAGAAGCTATTAACACAGTCTGTTATATCTTGAATCGGGTTTTAATTCACCCAATTCTTGAGAAAACACCTATGAGCTTTGGCGAGGGCACAAGCCTAAGATTATTCATGTAAGATCTTTTTGCTGTAGGTGCTATATTCTTAACACCAAAGAGCAATTAGGAAAGTTTGATCCTAAGTCTGATGAATTTTTCTTCTTGGGATCCTCAACTAATAGTAGGGCATATAGAATATATGTCGAGCATACTGGCCTCTTACAGGAGTCTATGCATGTAAAATTCTATGAAAATAACATTGTAGAAAGACATCCCTCTGATGAAGAGGAAGGAGTTTCCTTGCTTTCAAATTAACTCAGTATACCACAAGCTGTGCTACCCAATTCAGCATAGGAGCCCCTAGTTGAGGAAACTAATGATGATGATGAAGCTCTTTTTATCAGCATAGGAGCTTATAGAAGTCTATGTTTGCCAGCCTCTAGGCTTTGAAGATGTGAAGAATCCTGAGCATGTCTTCAAATTAAAGAAAACTCTCTATGGATTGAAGCAGGCTCCAAGAGCTTGGTATGAGAGGCTGACCAATTTCTTGATCAGCAAAGGCTATGAAAGGGGTAAAGAAGATACAACTCTGTTTATTAGGCGAAGGAAAGAAGATGTGTTACTTGTCCAAATATACGTTGATGATATCATATTTGGAGCAATTGATGAGAAACTATGCAAGGAATTCAACAAGTAGATGAAGAGCGAGTTTGAGATGTCTATGATGGGAGAGGTCACTTTCTTTCTTGGACTTCAAATCAAGTAGACTAATGATGGAATCTTCATTAGTCAGTCCAAATATGTTACAGAAGTTCTGAAGAAATTTGACTTGGAACATTCAAAGCCAATGTCCACTCCTATGGCTACGGATACTATCTTGAGTAAAGATGAAGCTGGTAAACCTATGGACAGCAAATTCTATAGAGAAATTATCGGTTCTCTTCTTTATCTCACTAATAGTAGGCTAGACATACAGTATGCTATGTGCTACTATGCTCGTTATCAAGCTGATCCTAGAGAATCTCATTTAGCAGCTATAAAGAGAATTCTCAAGTACTTGCAAAGTTCAATTAAAGGAGGTCTATGGTATTCTATTATCTCAGATTCACTCCTAGGGGATTCACAGATGTTGATTATGGAAGAGACAAACTCGATAAGAAGAGTATAAAAGGAGGATGTCATTTCCTTGGAAAGTGTCTTGTCTCTTGGTATAGTAAGAAGCAAACTTCTGTTGCGCTGAGTACAGCTGAAGCTAAGTACATGGTAGAAGGAAGTTGTGTAGCACAATTGCTTTGGATAAAGCAGCAACTGGAATATTATGACATCAAGTATAGTTGGCTCGAAGTAATGTGTGCTGTCTAGAGTGCAATTGACTTAGCCAAGAATCGAGTGCAGCATGGGAGAATGAAGCATGTCAACAGCAGGCATCACTTCATTAGAGATCGTGTGATACGAGGAGATGTTAAGTTGGAGTATGTTCCATCAGAGGAGTAGCGCGCTAACATCTTCACCAAACCATTGCCGAAGGAACAATTCTGTGTACTAAGGTAATTGATTGGTATGGCTAATCCACGATGAAGAAGAAAGATGAAAATCTCAGAAATTTGGCTAAGTGTTGAAAATCAAGCATGAGATGACACGTGGATAACACTGTCAGTATTTTAAAGTAACGGTGTGAGGAACAATTCATGGTTAAAGTTCAAATATGTGCATTTTCAAAAAGATGCATGCTTGAATAGGATCAGTTTTTACCAAAACTCACCATTTTACTAAGGTAGTTAATTAGATATCAATCTCAGTATTCATTTTCATCAGGAGCTGAGCTGAGAAGATAACCCTTGAAGTGAGAACCAGTCTTGCGAAGGTAGAATGGGAAGATGGCTTGGATTTTGGCCAAGTTTTTGAAGTGAACTATGAGGATTGTTGCTCAACAAGATGATGCACCGAGTTATTAAGAAGCAGCACCTCAGTTCCTTCTTAAGGATGGGGGGTCTAGCAATCATAGGCCTCATTAGAGCCGTCTACACTCATCTATACAAATAGAGGGCTTTATTGATGTTCTACTAATGGACTTTGGAGGTAAATCACCTGTGATTTGTTCACATCTAATTGATCGCAAGGTTTTGACTCTACTAAGGGCTCATATTCTATAAAGATGCCAAAAACCTTGTTCCCCACTCTTCTACTGATAAGTTGAAAGTTCAAAATACAAATAGGTGTTGTTAGTACCGCTTATCAAAATAGAAAAATGGTAACCACTTCAAGTATATAGTTTCAATATAGTTTTAAAAAATATCGATCCCGTAGGGAAGGGATTCGATTTTAAAGACCAACTAGAGTTACGAGGTACACGAAAATAGGTAATTTTGATTGGAGGGTTTGGATGATAAATAGATGAATAGATAGATGTATGAACAGACTGGAAAAGATATAAAATATAAAGATATTCCTTAAGAACAAGTTTAGCAGAGAAAAACATGCAAAATCCTCAAGAGTATTTGATACACTAGATAACTTCAACAAATAAAGTTGTACACGCCCTAATATTCAATAATTCACTACACAGCAACACATGAGATGACTTTTCTAAGTCTAGGGTAAACAAATTATGACACTTATAAGAACCTGGATAACTATAATACTATGCTTAGTACGAGTCGCTCTCCCATAGCCATATTTAGCAAGTTACCATTCCAAAAATGTTGGCTCACTAAATACATTATAATCATAGATCCAGTGATTATACACAATCTTGTTAACCTCGAAATCACTCTTAAAGTTAACTCGAAGGCATATAACTTGATAATATAAATGACACAAGATGAATTACTCATTACGACACATAGACATATCATAAACTTCAAAATAGAAAGTATAAGCAGAAAACAAAGTAAAGTTTTAAGGTATGCAATTGAAAATTAAAGTTAATCAAACCATATCTACACTTTAATGGGAGTCATCAATTCCCACAATTCCTGTGTCTACTTTGAATTCGGTCTCAACTCTTATAGAACCTCCGCTAGGATACTATTCTTTGTGAATTTCGAATAAAAGAATGTTAAAGAATGAAAACTTTTATTGATAAGTACTTTGCAATTGCACTCGTACAACAAAAAAGCTCGAATTTGTGTAGAAATATAGTGATCGAAATAGGAATCGAATCACTTATACATTTTTCACACTAAGACTTTGAACATAGCGAAATCTAGATATTTTCACTCTCTATCTGTACATGCATACTATCATTCAATGCCTTCTATTCATGCCAGAACACCATGCCATGAAATTGGTGGGTCTTGAACCCTATTTATAGAGTACAAAGGGTTGCGTCTATCCAAACGAAGAGTCATGTCCATTGGTGAAGAGTTGCATCACTATATTTTGATTGGATGCAAAGATTAATTCTCATCCACAATGGAAAGGCACCTTTACATGATTGGTTGACTTCCAAAGGGTATCTTTTTGGTTGGTAGTTGATGGCAGTTGATGGTTGTTATCTAGCGGTTGGTAATTGAAAACAGATAACAATTAACTGTCACAAGTCGTGACTGCAAATCACTTATCATGATCGTGAACATTGGTTTACAGTTTTTTGTATATGGAGAGTGATAAGTTGCGATCGTGAATAGGTGTCACAATCATTAAATATTATTTTTTCATGATTCTTCTTTTCAACTTTGTCGATCTTTGACAACTTCGATCCTAAGCTAAATCCTTGTGTTACACACATCGTTTTGCACCTTTTTCACTCTTTTTCCATATAATTCCACTTTTGTTCATTTTACTTCAAAGATTTACCTAGTTTTTACATTTACATAAAAAACAACTACATACCACGTGAAATCTTTTATATGAAGTATAAAATGAAACAAAACCATATCATTTTATGTTTGAAAATGTCATGACAATAAGTTTAATTATACACTTATGATTGATAGGGAGCATTCTCAACATGCCTAATTTAAGTACCCAGCTCCTTAAATCTGGCAATGAAGAAACTGTCATCATTCTCGAGGATTGGGAACTCCCTACCAACTACATTTCAAGGGAAATAGACACCAGGGGGATGTCATGGATAGAGAGGATTTTCCATGAGCTGGTGGTGAAGTTGTTGTTACCCAAAATAGGCTCACTGATAAACTACACTTACTTTGAGCATTGTGTGGTCTACCATATGGTAGAGGGTAAGAAGCTCAATTGGCCAGTGGTAATTCTTCACCAATTGACAAAGCTAACTACTGTTTATCACTATGGTTACCTCATAACCAAGATTATGAGGGCGGTGAAAGTTAACATGGCTCAATTTTTTAGGGAGTCCAGTGAAATAGTCCTACCTATGAAGAAGAGGCTTGAAATGTCACATTTCAGAAAGCTGGCTGTCAACCATGTTCATGCTAGGTACACCAAGGCTCAGCAAAGGAGAAAGCTGAAGTGTGTACCGACAGTATTGCCTGTGAACATCCATAAGGAGGAGGAAGACTAGTTTATGGTGGACTTTGAGGAGAGTGATGACTCCGATAAGGGTCCCATCTCTAGCATCTTGGAGAATGTGACGACCATCCCCTCCATGTTAGAGAAGGCTACTTCCTCTAAGGCCAAGGGGAAGAGTCTAGCTAAGTCTAGTGATGCTCTTGCTCATCATCAAAGAAGGAAGATGCAAGCCAAAACCCGTACTCAAAGGGAGGCAGAGGCTAAGCTACTAGCTGAGCAGTAAGCTGATGAAAAGGAAGCAAAGGCTGAGGCTAATGAGTCCCTACGCTAAAGAAAGTGTAGAGAGGTATTCTCAGATGATACTAAGGAGTAGGGCGGGGCTAAGAAGTCTAGAGATGACGAACAATTTGGGTCCAATACTGCTGAGAACATTTCAAACATTTTTACCAAACTCAAGGGCACTCAACGAAAGCGTTCGGCTACCACAAGGCCACTTTAGAAAAATGTGCAAGAGGTGAGCAGTGAGGAGAATGTTGGAAAAACCCTTACCCTCATCCTGGAGGAGTCTGACCCTCAGGACCCCAACATCCCCACTCTTACATTCACTCATGTTGAGGAGGCTTCTTCTAATCATGAGAAACCTCAGGCTGACCCATCCTTGGGTCAAATAGCTAACCAAGAGGTTCCGCAAAATCCTACCCCTCATCTTCTCTTGTAAATCCTCAAAACCCTTCTCTTGTAAATTCTTCTATTCCATCAAGTTCTATTCCTGTATATCCTGAAATGCAAAAAAATCCCTCTGACTCTCCTTCTACCTCTGTACATTCCCCAATCCAAATCTCTTCACCTGAAAATAGCTAAGATTCTTGATAAGTGTATAATTACACTTATTATCATTATAATTTTATAATATAAACACTATAGTTTTAGTCATTTTTATACTTCGTATAAAAGATTTCACGTGGTATGTAGTTATTTTTTATGCAAATACAGATACTAGGTAAATCATGGGAGTAAAATGAACTAAAGTGGAATTCTATGAAAAAAGAGTGAAAAAGATGAAAAATGATGCGTGGAACTTGAAGATCTGGCTTAGAATCGAAGCTGTCGAAGATCAGTGAAGTTAAAAGGAGATTTCCGAAGAAAACTCAATTCACCATCGCAACAATACCTCGCGGTCGTGACATGTTCACTTCACAAATAGAAATCTGCCAATCAAAGGTTCACAGTCGTGAATCACATATCGTAGTCGCGACATGGATGGTTTTCTTGTATTATCTTCTTAACTACCAACCACCAAATAAGCATGAAGAACTGCCATCAACCGCTGATCGCAAGTTTTTGACTACACTCGTTTCGAAAGGCTTGTCCCCAGCAACGGCTCCAAAAACTTGTTCACCACTTTTCTACTGATAAGTTTAATAGTTTGTTCACAAGATTTGGCTATATATCAATAGTGCCAAAAACTTGTTGACATAAAGCAAAGGTGTTGTCAGTACCACTTATCACATAGAAAAATGATGATAACTGCAAGTATACAGTTACAATGTAGTTTTAAAAGATATCGATCCCACAGGGAAGGACTAGCTCTAAAGATCAACAAGGGAAAATAGAATAAAGAAAATAAAATAATTTTGGATTTTAGTTCAAATGATGGATGGATAGACAAATGTATGAAAGATTAGAAAAGATAAAAAGTATAAAGATATTCCCTACGAATAAGTATGGCAAAGAAAATATGTAAAATCATCAAAGTTATTACAAACACTAGATTAATTTAACAGACTCGGTTCTGGACACTCAGATATTCAATTATTCACGGCAGAGCAACACATGAAATGACTTTTATAAGTCTAGCGCAAATGAATTAAGACAATTATATAAACCTAGACAACATCCATACTATGCTTAGTACGGGTCGTAGCGAAAACGCTTATGGACGTAGCGAAAACTAAACATTTTTACTCTCTATCTATACACACATTATGCACTACTTTTCCACCCCTTCATTCTGCACCATATGCCACCGGTGGTGCACCAAATTATTGAGGATTTGGAGCCCTATTTATAGAGTTTGAAGGGTTGTGTCTATCCAAATGAAGAGTCACATTCATTGGTGAAAGATTGCATCACTTTAATGTGATTGGTTGAGAGGCTTTGATTCAATCCACAATGGATTGGTACCTTTTCATGATTGGTTGACTCTTGATAAGTGTCTTTTCATTGGTAGTTGATGGCGGTTGATGGTGGTTGATCATGCTTATCTGGTGGTTGGTAGTTAAGAAGATAATACCATAAAACCGTCCATGTCGCAACCATGATAGGTGATTCGCGATCGTGAATCTTTTGTTGGCAGATTTCTATTCTGAAGTGACCAGTTCACGACCGTGAATGATTGTCATGACCGTGAATGGAGTTTTCTTTGGAAATTTCCTTGCAACTTCACTGATCTTTGACAGCTTCGATCCTAAGCAAAATCTTTAAGTTCCAAGCATCTTTTTGCACCTTTTTCACTCTATTTTCATAGAATTACACTTTTGATCATTTTACTCTCAAGATTTACCTAGTATCTGCATTTGCAACAAAAACAACTACATACCACGTGAAATCTTTTATATGAAGTATAAAAATGACTCAAACTATAGTGTTTAATGTATAAATTTATCATGATAATAAGTGTAATTATACACTTGTCATACTCCCACACTTAACTTTTGCCTTTTCCTTAAGGTAAATTCAACAGAAGTGTATAAATTTGGTAAACAAGTTCATACCTTATTTGGTGAAAGACTATTGCAATGAATACAACATTCCACGTTGCAATAGATTTCAAGTAGAAGTTCAAAATTTCCCACAAACTAGTAATGCGCAATTTATATAGATCAGTTGCGTACCTTTGTTCATAGTGGAGAGTCTACCGAATTGTAATCTTCATATAAGCGTTATATGTATACTTGAATATTACCTTCTCTTAAGCATAGTATAAAGTATAAAGGACATAAAGAGCACACTTTGATTAATTT
>CATIWQ010459998.1:0-19541 GCA_949673415.1 Euphorbia schlechtendalii | reverse complement strand
GCGAATGATTCGGGTATGAGGCGTATACCCTTGGCGATTTGGTAAGGTAGTGAGTTTGCCTCATGTGGGCTTAGGTTAGGATTTTGACTAGGATATCCTTTAATGTGGGAAAAAGGTTTTGGGTAGGTATTTTCCCTATTTGGGCTTTTGGTGTGTATAATTGCCCCGGAAGGGCTGTGAGTCAGATGTTGAGTGGACACCTAATGGGTAATGTGGTGGAAAGGTTATTGCCCCTTGTGGGCTAAGTGTCGGACGTCAAGTGTACATCACGCAATAACAGGAAGGTATGTTTGCCATGTACAGGTTAATAGCGGGATGTTAAGTGGACATCTCGCTGAAAAGGGTAAGTGATGTTCCTAAGTGGTTTTATGTTGTCCGTAGGTGACACAATCTATAGTGTCAACTGTGCCTAAGTGTATGTGGTATCATGATGATGATGTGATATGTACATTTAATATCATGAGTGTGTGCATTCGAGTGTCAGCACAAAAGTTTGTGGTTAGTATGACATTTGTACAAAATTGAAAGTAGTATACAAGTAGCACATAGTATACAACGTCCAAACTTCCAACCATATAACTCCCATGTGTAGGGCTTTTGGCTAGTCTCTATCCTAAGTTTGGTTCATCTTAGGATCATGAAGATACTAAGGAGTGTACCTGTAGGAAAATATAATGCATGATCGCGTTTGTTCGGTAACACCCTAAGGAAAATGCCTATGGGTTATTTATATGAGGTTTATAAATGGGTTGTTGATGTAGAAGGTTCTTGTTGCGCCAAAATACACTCCAAGCCTCTAACGAGGGAGGTACATGCGATATGGCAACAAGTGCTCCACCCGCTCAAGTACTATCTTTTCTCAGGGAGGAAGATTAGTACAAGAGAAAGGTTCGGGGAAATAAGGGTACCTTAGACTTATGGGCTAATCCCTTCTACTGCAATGCGTTATTATGAATATGTCAAAATTAAGAGAAAACGAAATAATGTGATCAATAATTTTCAGCAATTATCCAAAATCTAAAATCTTTGAAAAAACAAGTTTTAGAAAAATCCCCAGTGAAGTCGCTGTTGTGAGAAGGTGACACGGAGCGGTGGGCCGAGAGCGCGTGGTTCATAGGCGTAGTCCACCGGGGTGTTTGAAAAAAGAAGAAAAGCGCCGGGTTGGGGACCTGGGAAAAAAGGTTGAAAGAGAAAAAGGCGAAAAATGTTTAAGATCGGTTCGAACCCGAATCCGCTGTCTCTTAGTGTGGAGTCGCCACCTGGATTAGCTCTTTCCAAGAATTAGAGTCCTGTGAGGCTTAACGTCCAGGGAACAGCCCACCAAGACACAGAGATTCGGGTCCGGGATAAGTTGCTTATTTCTCATTGGATCACATTAAATTACATCTACAGAAAACTGTTTTCTTTTAATTGCGCATATTCGCACTTAGGTCATTTTTGGAATTTAGATGCATGGTTCACGTATTGCGAAATAATAAATCATTCACAAAGCGGAAAAACAAACCATCCACAAAACAGTAAGTAAATACAGAAAATAAAAACGAAAAATGGAAATTACAAGGCTTCAAAAATTGGGGGATGCAACCACCCGCTAACCTATTAATTACATTTCCCGTAAAATATGTGCAATACCCGAAGGAAAAATAAAAGCCTAAACATACATCTAACATGCATCCACAAAGGTTAGCATAGGGGATATATCACGTATGTTCGATTTGATTTTGGCGAGGCCCGTGTGGCCTAATTAAAACATCGACGATTTAAAGTTGTTAATTTAAATAAAAATAGTTCATTTTTATTTACACGTATGTTGGTCAATTTGATTAGTGAAAATGACCGCATGGCAAAAGGTGAGGTCTGTTATCTGGGAATATATTTTATTCCCTTCATGGGGGTATTCTAAAAAATAGAAAAGAAATAAAAGAAGAAGAATGGAATTACAACATTTACAATAAAATAAAATAATTCCTAGGTTCACATGTAGAAAGAAATTAAGAAGAAAAGGAGGAGCAAAAAATAAGCAGCTCTAGGAACTCAGAGGCTTTACCCTTTTGGCGAGAATCCACTTCGACGTGTCCGTTCGATTCCCGGGAGCGTTCCTCATTCGTCTTTGTAGTTATTGTGGTTTAATGTGAAAATAATTGTTTGGCTGGAAAATAATGTGTTTATTTATCCAAAAGATAATCAGACTCGGGTTCTAAATTTATTTTAGACCCAAGAATATCTAAGGAAATTTTAAGAAATAGATGAAGAGATGTTTTATTTTAAAATGAAGAAATTTGGGATCCAAAAGTGTTTTGGATCCAAGAAAAAAGTTAGAAGAAAAGAAAATATATTTTGTATTTTTTTTATATGAAGGGAATAATTTTTCTCTGAATTTTTAGACCTTGTGTACTGAAAAAAAAACCCAACTATTTATAGGAAAAAAGTTTCGAAAAATCCAAATTAGGAAAAAGTCTAGCGAGGCCTCGCCAGCCTAGCCAGGGAAGCCTCGCTAGGGGAGGCCTGGTGAACTCGCCAGAATGTCTGGCAAGTTCGCCAGACAACCTGGTGAGGCTTGCCAAGGTCTCCTGGCGAGGCTCGCAGAATCCTGGCGAGCATCGCCAGGGTCTGGCGAGGCTAACCAGAACTTTGGCGATCCTCGCCAGGCCCCTGGCGAGGTTGGCCAACCCCCTGGCGAGCCGTACCTCGCCAAGTATAGGCGAGGCGGGCTCCGGGGTCCGGCTTCCGGTTGCGTTTTCAAAATTTTTTTATATATTTTTATACTTTTTAGTTAATTTTCTGAATTAAAGTCCTTTTAAATTCAGAGACGAGGAAAACTCCCAAATGAAGATCATCAGACGGTCGAAAGTCGTGTGATTCGAGGATAAATATCTCGAAAAGCCGTCATCATCGAACGCGCGAGCTGGTACGAAATCTCGTGCTCACAAGTACTCTATCAATCCGGGAAAAAGAGTTACTATTGGCCCAAGTGTGGTCGTGGCCATGAAGGGGAAGATCGATAAGTTTTCTCTCGTTCACAAAATTTCTAAATCGATCCATTGACTGCATGGCATGTCCTTCTGAGCGTTCTGATGCAAACAACACCTCGTTGAAATCGCCACAAATCAAAATACGAGTAAATGGCCTAATGAGAGGTAACAAATCCAACTACATTTGATTCCTTTCCGACGCTAAAGTTGATCCATATAAGGCAACAATATGAATATCCATAGTAGAAGAGACAAGATGGAAAGTGGACCATCTCTCCGAGGAAATCACCAAGTTAACATTCGAGAGAATCGTGTTCCATGAAAAAATAATACCACTCGAGAGACCTTGTGAAGGAGAGTACTGAAACGAGAAATCATTATGGTCCCAGAAATTCTTAATAATGTGGTTACTAACATCCTCAATTTTTGTTTCCACCAAAAATGCACATTGAGTTTCCTGATGCAAGAACGAATAAAAGATTGTTTGGCACTATTATGAATGCCACCCCGACAATTCCAACTTACAAAAGACAACGACATCTAAGATTATGGCAATCCTTGAAAAATTGCACTGTTCAAGAAGACAAACTCTCATCTAAAGCCTTTAAAATTATCTCTTTATTCCTGTCTCTGAATAACCCAAGTTTCTTACCAAACTCAAAAGTGAGCTGATTCTCATTATCTACTGATTTGTGAGAGAGCTTTTAAAGAATGATTTTGTTCATGTTGGAGATGTCAGGCCCAGACGAGGTTGTGAGACTCTCAGTTGGGATAGGATTTGAGGATGGTAGCTGTGAAAAGCTACTGCTTGCTGCCAACTCTGTGTTCTGGCCATTACGAGTAACATGGTTATTAGGAGGAATGTCGCAATCAGTTATAACCTTATCCAAAGGAGAATCTGAAACATGAGAAGCGCTACTGGTTGGGAGATCAGAGGCAATAGGAGTCTCCATGAAACCCACCGAATGATCAAGCCTTGTTGTTGCTGAAGTAAATGAGGTGGAGTTGAGTACTAGACTATTGTAGCAGGCAACCGCTTAGCGAAATGAGATGTGAACTGATAGAACAGTGTCTCCCACTTGTAAATCAATATTGTGATTCTTAAGGGATAAGGGGACTGAGATGAGATAGGAAACAACGTCTAAATGGTTAGGGTGATTAAAGTTGAAATCAATAGACACAAGTTTCCCACACAACGAAGCCAAATGACGAATGAGAGGTTCCGAGATAAGAGCCGGAGGTAAACCCAAAAAATCAGCATGCATGAGGCACTCATCTAGGACAAAGTCAGTTGGAAACGGACCAACTTTAGAAATCAAATCTTGAAGTGGTAACCAATCTGCATCAATAAAACCGTTCATGGTATCATTGGAGAAAAAACACATTGCCAAAGACTTTAACATACTTGCAGCTTTATAAATTTAGGGCATGATACCTGTTTTGTTTTTTGTTTTTATTTATTTACTGATAAGCATAGAATAGTTTAACAAAATAAAATTATTAAAATAGTCAATTGACACAAAAGATAACTCTTGCAAGTAACAGCACTAATTAGTTTTTTTACCAAAAGACTGTATTTTCTTAGGTAATTAAACCATATATATTTTATTACTTTTACAACAATGAGGAATTAATATTCACTTTGTCATTTTATTAGATTCTTTTTTTTTCTTTTACCATTTTTCCTTATAAGTTCATTCTCTCTCCTATTTAATTTGAATTTCGTAACTTGAAACCTCCATATCTCACAAACTGTTAATTTTTTTGAATCAACGCTTTGAAATGTTTTGTTTATCTTAATTTTATCTTTAAAATGAAATACACTCTAATTTTTCAAAAAAATAAAAAATTTATCGCATTCTTATACATGGTATAATATCTGTATAATAAAAATAATATTTTTTCATGAATGAGTTATACAATGTATAAAAGTAGTATAATGTATTTTACAAAAGACTATATAGAATACATTATACCACTCTTATATCATATATAACGCCTTCATGAAAAAACAGTAAAAACGGGTATTATACAACTATTATACTATGTATAAGACTACAATAAATTATTTCATTTTACTATAAATTGAGTTTTGTTGTGTACATAATCATTATTATACAATGTATAAGAGTTTTCATATCAGGTTTAAGGTCTTCATGTCATGATTTTTATGGGGATATCGTTACTATTATGAACAAAAAGGATAAAAAAATCTATATAAATTCATTATACAACATTATACCTTGTATAATGTCTTCATGAAAAGACAATAAAAAAGATATTATACCACAATTATATGCTGTATAAGATTGCGAAACATTATAAATTTTTTCGAAAAAATCAAAGTGTATGTCATTTTAGAGATAAAATTAAGACGAAGAAAGGATATCAAAGTGTCAATTCAAAAAAATTAATGGTTTGTGAGATATAGTCATTTGAAGTTGAAAAATTCAAATTAAATAAGAGAGAGAAGAAAGTGTATGGCATTTTAAGATAAAATTAAGATGAACAAAGTATTTCAAAGAGTCGATTCGAAAAAATCAACAATTTGTGAGATATAGTTGTTTGAAGTTGCAAAATTCAAATTAAATAAAAGAGATAAGGTAGTTATAAGAGTTGACCAATTCAATTTAAAAAATGATAAAAAGAAAAAATATTTCTTCTTTTCATGTAAAATAAAGAAAAGGATTATTATTTTTTGAGTTTTGGAAAATTAAAGATTTGTGGAGTCTAAATTTTTTTAAGAAAACATGGCTAATAAAAAAAATAACCCCTTTTGCTTACCCTGTTTCAGCAAGATGGGCTTTTCATCCTTCAAAAATCATATTTTTGGGTAGCCAGTTCACGTTGGTATGTTATTCTTATCTATATGAGGTCGTGTAGTGGAGGAAGATCAAACAAGACTGTGATGGGTGTCGAGATACAAAATATAAATCAATGCATGAACAAATAAAAATCATGTTAAGTGACAATAATAATTCTTAACCATATAATGTTTAAATATATTATTTAAGAGAGATTTTTAAATATATTTTCAGATTTCATGCAAGTATAATCAATCTATAATACTCTACGAAAGTCTGAATTTTAAACTAGTGATTAATCTGGCATAGATTGGGTTTGGTGCCTTCTCACTTCAAGGCTGTCTCCCTTACCGGGGCCGATTTACTAGTAAGATTGATTCAGGATGTTCGCAAGAATATTGCATTTTTATCTCTTTTTCAAACCAACTGACAATCTTGCATTTTCTGAAAGAGAATGTCTTTAAAACTTGTTTTCACCAATTCCACAAAGCATATGCCTGTGTTACGTTAGCAAAAAAATGACGTCCGCTCAAAGTCAATTCCTGAGTTTGTGCATTTAGGGTGTGTTTGGAAATAAATCTCATAAGAAAATGAAAAGAATTGAATTGAATTCACTCAAGAGAATTCAATTGAATTGGTTTCTCAAACAAATTCCTTTGTTTGGAAACTTCATTTTATATAAAAGAATTGAATTGATTGTTAACTAATAAATTTAACATTTTTTCAAAATAATTTATACAAGTATTTTAACTTCTTCAACTAAAAGTATATGAGAAGCTAAAATGGTGAAAATAATATTCATAGGCATAATTTAAATGAATTCTTTTGAAATCTTACAACTTTTTGCAAGATTTCAAATCAATGCATTCACAAGAATTCAAATCTTACATGATTTGAATTCTATCAATATTTGTTTGGTTCTAAACAAAGGAATTTGATAAAGCGAATTCAAATGAATTGAATTTTTTCAAAATACACATTTCCAAACACACCCTTAGGGATGACCGCCTAGGTTCCCAAAATTAGAAATAATGGCCCACTTTTTACTATAATGTTTTCTGGTTCAGTGAATGAAAGGGAAAAATTCTAATAACAAATTTTTTTATCATAAAAAATAAACCCTCAATTTTAATTTGTTTGGACTTTATTATTTTTAGAATATAACAAATCTTACTTTTAAGATTCAACAGTTTATTTCATTAACGTTTTTATCTATGTTCAGAGGCGTAACTAATGTGGAGGTCAATTAAGTAGCCACCTAGGGTCCCAAAAATTGAAAGGCCTAAAAAACTTATGAACATCTATATTTGATTGTTGACTAGTTGATTATTACCATTAAACACTATACTTCCATTTATTTAGGGTCATATAATATAAAATTTGGATTAGGACCTCATAATTGTTGAGACCGACTCTGTTTATGTTATTACTTATCAATGTTTCATCAATGTCTTTGTGATACGTTAGAGATATTGATATAGACCCATTATTGTCGATTAGAGCTACAAATGCTAATAATTATTGCTTTGCATGATCATTTTAATATTTATTGAGTTAATTATTTCTAATAATTTTGTATATTGTAACGTGTAATTCATCATTCTTTTTTTTTCTTGTTGAAACCTCTGGAAGGACAATGTGTCACTCCTTCGGAAAAAGGTTGGAGTGGGTGAAAATTCCGGGCAAACGTCCCAACTAGGTTGATGCGTTCGCTTGCCTACAAAACACACATTCCTCTTTTTATTAAGAAGAGCGCGCCATAAAAAGTGAATCGCCCACATAAATACAAATTCAATTACAAAGTAAAGACGGATCAATTAAAAGATCTGAAGCCGAAAAGGAAACTACTTTCTTCTTAATCTTGAAATAAAACCAATAACGGTGAACATTAGAAATAAACAAATCCTCTCAATCAAGAACAACCTCGAAAATGAATTTATTCCTTCTCTTCCAAATGCTCCAAGCGATTGAGAACCAAAGCGTCATGCCAAACCAAAAGGAAGTCGTATGCGTTACCGGGAATGGGGGTTGAAATTCCAATCCAACTACGAGCACTACACCAAACGGACCAGCTGCCTTTGCAAAAAAATAGTGAGTGTTCAATGGATTCCAAGGCCAAACAAAGAGGGTACAATGAATTTGAAATAGAGCCACAACCGCGAGACAAAAGAAATTCCTTCGTTGGAATTCTTCTATGTAATATTAGCCAACCAAAGAATCGAACCCGGGGGAGCATACAAGTGTTCCAAACAATTCGGAATGAACAAGATGGGGGCTAGCACCTGTCTTCTTTATAAAAACCTACACTAAATGAGCCGGCTGAATATTTGTTTAGGATGCCAATTTTCCAATCAAATGAATCAACGAAAGCCGGGAAATTCAAGAGGAGCTCTAAGTCATTGTTGAAGACCAAGTCTGCCATTGCAAACATTGAAGGTACAGCAGCCATTATCAGCGACTTAAGCTCCCGACATTGAGTTTGGTCCGTCAGCCGCCACATCCGAATCCATAACAGACGGGCATGCTGCCCGCAACCAAACAAAGCCGCACACCAAGCTTGAACCGAGCTAATTCTCTGGGAGCGCAATGCCCATAAATTCTAAAATAAGACTTTCAACGGTCCCCTCGAAGTCCAATTATATAATCAAAAGTCTATCGATAATCTATTACCAAGCCGCACCACCGTGTATTTATTGAAAAAATCCTAAAAAGTCGGGTTTTGATGGCAGCAAGAAATGATTCCCCTCCAAATCGGTGAAAGTTTCGATCGATCCAAAATTAAACAATTTCCACCATGAATCGAAACCATCCCTCCTTGCATAAAAAATCGCCCAAAGTGAACTATCATTCACATCGCGAAGACACCAAAGCCATTTAAGGAGAAGACTACAATTAGTAAGCTTAAATTTGCGAATCGATAAACCAACTAGATGTTTAGGCAAATTAATCGTCTCCCAACTCACCTTGCAAATGCCATGATTAGTGGCATCACCTCTCCACAAAAAATTCCTCATCAAAGATACCAATTTATTTTCCACCGCAATCGAAAGTTTAAATAAAGATAGCATATTAATCAGAATTGAAGCAAGGATAGATTTGATTAATACCTCTCTACCTGTGTATGAGAACATTTCCCCTTCCAAGAAGCCAAGCGATTCTAAAATTTCCCAACCAACGTGTCTCAATTGCTGCAATTTAATTGATTGTAGCTCAAAGGCGTTCCGAGATAATGAACGGGGAATTTTTCTAGTTTATAACCCAACTTATAGTAGCGCAAGACTGATAGATGGAGCTATACACATTAATTCCAATCATAAAACTTTTGTAAAAATTTATCCTTAATCCAGAAATTAATTCGAAGCATCGTAGGCTATGTATAAATGGTTCGATGAGATTTTCATTACTGGGAAGAAAACAAATTATGTCATCCGCAAATTGAAGTAGAGAAACATCCGGCAAAGCATCATTGATTTTGAAACCTGGGAGTAAACATTCCCGAATGCTAGTATCAATGAGTTGTTTCAAGCCTTCCATTGTGAGAACAAAAATGAAGGGCGAGAGAGGGTCACGTTGTTTTAATCCACGATGAATTTGAATTGGTGCGCTTGGACTACCATTAATGAGAATGGATGTCGAAGAATTATGACGGCAACCTTGTAGCCACGAAATCCATTTATGAGAGGAACACATTTTCTTCATTACCGCATCAATAAATGTCCATGAAATACTATCAAATGCTTTATATAAGTCCAATTTTAAGACAAAATAGCCTCGTCGGCTTAAGTGAATTGAATTGACAATTTCGAAGGCAACAAAGGAGCATTCATGGATATTTCAGTTCCTAACAAAGCTAAATTGATTATCGGAGATCAATGATGGCAAAACCGACTTTAAATGATCCCCCAATAGCTTTGTAACCACCTTATAAACACCGTGAATTAAGGCAAAAGGTCTAAAGTTTTCAACCAAATCACTTCCCGGGATCTTTGGGATAAGAACTATGAACGATGATTTAATTACCGATGGAAGAAAGCCAGAGTCCTAAAAAGAGCTAAACAAATCTAAGAAATCTTGTTTCAAAATGTTCCAAGCCCTCTTGTAGAAGAAGCGATTGAACTGGTCCGGCTTTAGAGATTTATTCTCATGGAAAGAATAAATTGCTTCCAAAATTTCCTTTTCCAAAAAGGTGCTAGTCAACATGCGGTTCTCCATTTCTGAAATTTGAGAAAATTCTAGTTTCCGGAGTGAGAATGGAATAGGTCTCGGAGCCACAAAGAGCTCCGAATAAAAATCAGTGAGTGCTGTGTTAATCTCACCCAAATCATATGATAACGACCCGTGAAGTTCAAGGAAAGAAATACGATTATTGTAATGCCTAGCGGAGGCGGTTCTCTGAAAAAAGCTTGTATTGTTATCTCCAATAAGTGACCATTTCACTCTAGATTGTTGATGTTGAATATTTTCTAAAGCTACCCTTTTCCGAATTAAGTTTGATTTTACCAATAACAAGGATGATCAAGCCGAAATATCAAGGGGTCGCAAAACTAACATGTATGTTAGGGAGAGGATTCATTGCTCTAAATCTGAAATTTCCGACTGAAGGTTCCTAAAATTAGCTCGGTGCCATGGACTAATTGTGCTACCCAGAAGCTTTAGCTTAGAGGGGAGGTCGCGGCCCGAATATTTATGATTATTGAGAACCCATTTGTTTCGAATAAATGGTAAAAAAATCGATGTGATCTCACCAACAATTGAGAGACTTGAAAGGTTTCGGTCTTGAGATAGGCAGAGATTAGCTTCAAAATAATATCAGTAAATGATCCTAAAGACTTGTGTCCAAAGTCCTAATGGATAGGTTCGGCCATCTATCCGAAATTGTACAAGAGGTAAGAACTCAGTCGATACTAGAAAAGGATCTTGAGTTGTGCCACGTGTAGTCTCTCCCTTCTAACGATATATCTAGAAGCTCACAATTGTTAATGAAGTCTCGGAAATACATTAAAGAGGGTGACTTCAGCTCGCTAGATCTCTCATTCGCATGAAGAACCTCATTGAAGTCACCACATACAAAAACATTTTCAAGCTGAGCAATAATCGGTTCTAATTCAAGCCACATCGATCTCCTTTCATTCCACTCCGTAGATCCATACAAAGCAATCACAAAAAAATCCAGGTCACCCAAAATCAAATGAAAATGAATTGTCAACTAGTGAGAAGAGGATGCAAAAAATGAAATACACAATATTGTGGTGTTCCAAGAGATAGCCAAACCACTTAATAACCCATTCGAGCTAATCGAATTAGATTCAAAGTCATTATGCCTCCAAAGCTTCCGAGAGACACCATCCGAGACAACACCACCCTCGTATCAATCAAAGCCATAAAGTGTAAATTAAACTACTAAGAACATGAAAACAAAAATTGATGTTTCATATTATTAGAAATCCCACCATGACAATTCCAACTAATGAATGACAAAGACATTAAAAATAAGATTATATGACCTTGATAAATAGTCCCCATTTATGGTTCCAAGCTCTCTTCAATTGCATTTATGACAAAAGCCTTTGAGATCTCCTTGAACAAACCAAGTTTGAAACCATCAGCCCATGTGAGTAAAGCCTCGCTTGGTCTTTGAGAATGCACTTCCAAAAATAGTTGGTTCATGTTTTGGCTGTTAGGGTCTGAAGAGAATGATGAAGATGGGTTGTTTGAAGGCTGGGTTTCAGGGATAGCGGACCCGTCTACTGAGGTAGCAACAATCCGGTTTGGTAAAATGGCAGCAGACCTGATGACGGAAGTAGCAACTTGACTTGATGAAATAGTCCTAGTAACCAAGGCATGAGCATACCTATATGACTTCGCAACATTCAATGATCGAGCATCATCTTTGGCTTTTGATGATAAGCAATCCCATCTATTATCCCCCAGTTCTATCAATGAATTTGAAGATAATTGGGATTCCCGGGGATTACACTAAGATTTCTCACTCTAGCAAAACAAGAGAGATTTCTCACACTAAGATTTCTCACTCTAGCAAAACAAGATCAGGGATTACTACAGCCGCATAAGAATGGGAGTCCCTAGGAGATGGCATGAAGTTATGTTTCATGGTTATACTTAAGCTTGCTGCCTTTGATGGGAGGTTGGGGATAACTTATCGCTTTCTGAATCTAGCGATAAAAGCACGTAATCTAAATTTTCAAATTGCAATTACATTCAAACAATAAAGCGCTTCATGGACCAGGATCGATCCTTCAAGGGAGAGAAAACCAAAGCATTAGTTTCTTTCTTTCCTCTTCTTCGTAATACAAACATCACCAATCACTCCATACTTGGAAAAGATATTCTTCATGGCTTCTCTATCATGCGTAGCGGGGAAATTCTAAAAATAAATCCTTGCAACTGAGGTGGTTTTCGAATGGCTAGGAGGTTTCGTGTGAGGGAAAGACATGTTTAACGATAAAGCTGGGGAGGGGGATGAGTTGTTGGACCGATAATCGGCAGGCGAAGGGCTAAGGGTAAGGTAGGCTACTGTTCATGGCGGTTAGAGAGCGACTAGGTTTTATGAGGGTTCCTGGTGTTTAATACTCTTGCTCTTCTCATTAATTCAACATTCTTATTAAATATCTTATTACGTGTTGTGGCAAAATTACAATGAAAAATCAAGGTGAAATTTTATATATGATTTGATTTTAAGTATTTATAACAATAAAAGTTTTGGTACATAATATATTTGACCAAATAAGTTCCAAACTCACCTTCTATACGTTTTAAGTTACTTTGTTCTCCTCAACTACCAACTGATGACATCACAGATGATGTCATGTTTTTTTTATTTTCTCATCTTATTTTGTTATTATCTTTAAATACGTTCATTTTTTAGACATGCCACTTTAGAGTTTTTTGTTCGTCTCATTTTTATCTTTGAAACGCCATCCATTGTGATACACTTTTTTGATAAAATTTTTTTCAACTATTCGATATATGGTAGGAACATAGTAGAAAGTAAAAAATGACAACTCTAGAAATATTATTGTAGCTTCCTGATATATAACTGATGAAAAGAGCATTATCCAGTAGTTAAACATGATAGGTGCACTATCTGGTAAGAACATGGTAGGAACATGGTAGGAAAATGAGCTTGAAAATCAAACAAAACAGAAGCATATAACAACATGGTAGGAACATGGTAGGGACATGGTAGGAAGTAAAAAATGACAACTCTGTAAATATTATTACAGTTTTTTGATAGATAATCGATGAAAGGAGCACTATACAATAGTTAAACAAGACAGAAGCACTATCTAGTAGGAACATGGTAAGAAAATGAACTTGAAAAATCAAACAAAACAGAAGTAGATAAAAACATGATAGGAACATAGTAGGGACATGTTAAATATTATGGTAGTTTCTTGATAGATAACTGATGAAAGGAGCACTATCCAATAGTTAAACATGACAGGAGCACTATCTGGTAGTAATATGGTAAGAAAATTAATTTGAAAATCAAACAAAATAGAATTAAATAACAGTTTGGTAGGAACATGGTAGAGACATGGTAGGAAGAAAAAAATGACAACTCTAGAAATATTGTTGTAGTTTCCTAATAGATAACTAATGAAATGAGTACTATCGAGTAGTTAAACATGACAGGAGCACTATCTGGTAGGAACATGGTAGGAAAATGAACATGAAAATCAAACAAAACAAAAGCCAGTAACAACATGGTAGGAACATGGTAAGGACATGGTAGGGAGTAAAAAATAACAACCTTGGAAATATTACTGTAGTTTCTTAATAGATAACTGATGAAAGAATCACTATCCAGTAGTTAAACATGACAAGAGCACTATCTGGTAGGAACATGATAGGAAAATGAACTTGAAAATCAAACAAAATAGAAGCAGATAACAACATGGTAGGAACATGGTAGGGACATGGTAGGAAGTAAAAAATGACAACTCTGGAAATATTACTGTAGTTTTCTGATAGATAACTAATGAAAGGAGCACTATCCAATAGTTAAACAAGACAGGTGCACGATCTAGTACTAACATGGTAGGAAAATGAACTTGAAAATCAAACAAAACATAAGCAGATAACAACATGGTAGGAACATGGTAGGGACATGGTAGGTAGTAAAAACTGACAACTCTAGGAATATTATTGTAGTTTCCTGACAGATAACTGATGAAAAGAACACTATCTAGTAGTTAAATATGATAGGAGCACTATCTGGTAGGAACATGGTAGTAACATGGTAGGAAAATGACCTTGAAAATCAAACAAAATAGAATTAGATAACAACATGGTAGGAAGTAAAAAATGACAACTCTGGAAATATTGTTGTAGTTTCTTTATAGATAATTGATGAAAGGAGTACTCTCTAGTAGTTAAACATGACATGAAACCTATCTGGTAGGAACATGGTAGGAAAATGAACATGAAACTCTAACAAAATGGAAGCAGATAACAACATGGTAGGAACATGGTAAGAAGTAAAAATGACAACTCTGGAAATATTATGGTAGTATCCTGATAAATAACATGGTGTGAACATGGTAGAAAGTAAAAATGACAACTCTGGAAATATTACTGTAGTTTCCTGATAGATAACTAATGAACAGAGCACTATCTATTAGCTAAACATGACAGGAGCACTATCTGGTAAGAACATGAACTTGAAAATCAAACAAAACATAAACAAATAACAATATGGTAGGAACATGGTAGCTACGTGGTATCTACCAGTTTTCTACCAAAATCAAATGGTTCGGAATTTCTTTTGAAAAAGTATATCACAATGGATGTCATTTCAAATATAAAAATGAGGTGAACAAAAAAATTCTAAAGCGGCATGTCAAAAAAATAAATGGTTCAAGAGATAAACAAAATAAGATGAGAAATTAAAAAAAGAAGTATGACATCATTTGTGACATCATCAGTTGATAATTAAATAAGGAACGTATAAAGCAAAAAAACAAACTTTAAATGGTTATAGAATGCAAAGGTATAAGTTAGAAGGTAAATTAATAAATAGTTTACTCAAAGATGACATTTATAATAATTTCCCAAAAATCAATGTGATCTTCCTTTTTGGGTTTCTTGGGAAATTTTTTTCTGTTTGGGTAGTATTTTTTGGGGTTTGAGAGTTTATACTTCCACCATTCTACTCATATACCTTCTTATACTTCATTTATACCCTTTCTATATCCCTTATATATACCTTCTTATATCGTTTATGCTTTTTACACTCTTGCTCTTGATCATATATCATTCATTAGTTTTCCTTGCCTAACAAAAAAATATATATTCATTAGACTATCTTTTCGGATTTCGAACTTCTAAAGGAGATTGGATAAAGGAGCACAAATCCACTAGGTTATCTTAAAAAAACATGGTATGTGGATTTTTTTTCTAAAAAATAGTCCTTATGAATTTTTTTTTTTGCAAAAGTGTGAGTGTGATTTAAAAAGTTAGCAAAACGTGGAAAAAAATATTCACATAAAGAATAATAGTATTACAGGCTGTATTTCAAATCCGTTCAAATTCATATAATTTAACCATATTATTTAATAATAATACATCAATATTTGAGTAGTTTTTGAAGATTTTTTTATTTTATTATGGTTTTTTAAAAGTTTAATCACAAATTAATCAGAAAAAAAAAATTTTACATCTCAAAAAATTCTAAAATTAATCACTTATATGTATTGTATTTTTATTAATTTAGCTGCAAAATTTCAATTCCAAATGAACAAGATTATCTATTTTTAAAAACAAAATTTCATATTGAAGATTTTTTTTCTTTTGCAAACTTTGAAACTATAAACACCCATTTGCAAAAAGAGTTTCACAAAGATATTTTTGTAATACAGTCAAACTACATAATATGTTTTTTAATCCTGGCATATCTTGTTTTGAAAAGAATCAATCATAGATTCTGCGTCCATCGGGAATTTTTTTAGGAACTAATAATACCATTCACTTCATTTTTTTTTTCTTTTTAGCAGTTGATCTTCCGATTCATGCATTTTATCCTCTTCCCCCTAATTTTTGCAAGTTTTCACAATTATAATAAATAAATATAGTTGTTAGATATCATTGACAGCATGAAATCTCCACCCTTCATCTTATTTCCATCTTATGGTGGAGATCTAACTACCCAATGATGAAAGATGAAGATTGTAAGATGTACATTAGTGTTAAAAAAGTTGGTGTCAATATAAAATTACCGTAAATTATAATATCGCCATGCTTTTAATAAAAAAATCCAATAAATGTTTCAGGAGGCAAGGGAAAGCAAGTGAAGATCATATGCCGATATTATTTTTTGCATTTGATCAAAAATATAAAGAAAATAAATACAATGTTTGAGATATTACAAGGAATAATGTGAAGTTCCTCTGTAAATTAAATAATTGTAAACGGAAATGATTGAATATTATTTTGATTATATTAGTTCACATAATTGGAGATCACCATCGAACAGAAGCAGGTTTGGTTGCATTAACATCGTCTTCGAAAATGCCTGATGCAAATGCAAATAATTAATACCTCATATAAACAGGTTATAAGATTTTTAAAAATAGTTTTTAATGTTTTGAGTAATGTTACAATTTAATTTTAAAACTTAGTGAAGTTAAAATTTCAATTTCGTCCGGTAAACCTTTTATTTTGTTGTGGAACTTGATTAAATTATAATGGTTGATTATTATTAAGTTTTGAAATAAAGTTAGTAAAAAAAGATTTTGTTGTGAGTTTTAGTATTGAATAATAATTTATTGTTTACAATTTTATGCTTCAGTTAACTATATATTGAAAAATAAATAATTTTTAATAGATTTATTGCGGATTGATTCAACCCGAATTGACCCTATAGTCTTAGAGCCTCCATTTTTTCTGGTTCGTGATGTCGGGTCATGTATGGTAACCATGCCATAAGGTATAAAAAGGTAAGTTTGGGAAGAAATCATTTTTGTTAAATAAAATGGTTTTGTATGTGCATTAGTCTTAGAAATGGTCCACTGAGCCGACTTTGGGCCGGCTTAGTCGAACCTAGATAAAAACTTTAAATCTCAAACCCATCCTAAATTGTATGAAAATGTAACTAAACTCGAACCCTTAATAATTAAAACTCAAACCTAGCCTACCAATTATTCTTTTCATTGTAAAATTTACAATTTTTTATTATTCGATATTTTTAATATTCAATAAAATAATACAAAAATTATAAAAATATGTCGCAATTGCTAAACTTATAAAAAAAATTTAAAAATATAAGTTATCATGATTATTTAATAATAAATATATTTAAATTTCATATATATTTATTATCATGTCTTTGATTTGATACTGAAACCTAATATATCTTATGCATTGTTTAGGGAAGCTTATGAGATTACAGGAAAAAGGTAATATAATTTTAGGTCATGTCATAGTTTAATTTTATAAATGTCACATTTCAATTTTTGATTTTTTTAAATACTTGATTTCAAATTTTGATTTTTCAAAATACGTGAACGTAAGAATAACCACTTCTGGTTTGTAGTTACTATACCTTGTATAACATCCATTATACCAGGTATAGCAGCCATTATACCCGATACAATATATTGTTCGAATGTAAAATTTGAAACAAGATATTAATAATTTCATTATCTCCAATGAATTAAATATTTCTCTGATTTTATTTGCTATAATGACTATTATACTTTTCAAATATGAAATTTGAAAGTAGATCTGAATGCTATTTTTATCTCCAATTATTTGGATATTCTTTGACGTAATTCATTATAATGACTATTAGACCTGATATAATATTCATTATACCCGGTAAGTATTCATTATACTTGGTATAATAGTCATTAGATGGGATCTAAATATAGATTCAAATGTAAAATTTGAAACTGGATCTTACCACTTTCTTTATCTCCGATGAATCTAAAAAATTTAGAGAATTATCAACAATCACACAACAATCATCATATTTGATAAACTTTAAAAAATCATATGTCTAAACTTCACTCATAATGAACCAAAAACAACAAAATAACTTCCATAGAAGAACAAAAAACACAAGATAAGGGAAATTAATAAAGGAAAAAATAAAAAAAATGGAAAGATAATTAGAGACAGAAAGCTGGAAATTATGTTTCAAATTTGTAAATCACCATCAAAGTTTTTTAATATTCGGCGGAAATATAAAATTTAAAGGGGATCACAGTTCGGTTAAAAGAGATATTGATTTGAGCATACAAAGAAATCGTTTCGATCAATAGATTAGTGAAAATCAAGAAAAGAAACAAGTCAAACGAAGGTGGTGGTGGCCGGATGACAGAGGAGACGAAGTATTGAACTGATTTTGTGAAATCAAAAGCTGATCTAGAAGTGCATAAAATACCTTTGATTTGTTTGATTCGAATTTGAATCTGGTTATCGGTAAGAATCTAATCGTCATTTTTCAAATATAAACAAGAAAGAAGATCGTGCAGAGAAGATGAACAAGATTTAAGTGCCAACCACAAGTTGTTTTCCGTTAAGAGTTTGATGAACAAGATTTGAAAGAAAATCAGTTAAAACAGAAAACTAAAATCTTAAAAAGGAAGAAAGGATGCAGAAGAAGGAGAAGCGCGAAGAAGAAATGAAATTAGAGATATATATTTACCTTAAAAAAGAAAAATAAAAATTTTAAAAAGTATAAAACGAAAAATATTATCCCTTGTAAAAAGAAAAATATTTTAGACAAATAAGGGATTGACTTGCATTTTTTTTTATTAACCTCTTCGGGCTCGGACTCATGATAACTTGTCGGACATATTTCATGTAAAATAGGCTTGGACGGGCCTTAGGCCCATGACAAGTTTGCATTTATAGAAAAGAAAAAAAAGGAAAAAGAAACATACCGCAAAGGATTAGATTAGGCGGAGGGGGACGTTCCTTAGAAGGATTAGGATCAGAATCGTGAACCCTAATATACAATTCTTGTCCTAAATACCAATTTTTCAATAATTGGGATCTCAAATTCCACATTCCTGGATTGTCTAGATATGCATAAACTGCTGTCCATCCTTTTGGGTAAACTTGTACTGTTGACCTTACTACTGGATCCTTTTTATTGTAACTCTCCCTTGCTTCTTCTCCCCATCTCCCTATTCCATACCTGTCTTTGCATATATACATATACATTTAGTATTTGTATATTACTACACTACAAAACAATCTTATTCAAAAAGTGGTTCTGTTGATTGTATAACTGGGCCGGTACCGGCTCAGCCCAAGCCTGTTCATAGGGCCGTGTTTGACACTATTTTATTACTAAACATGATCTAAGCACATTAAATCTAAAAGTTTAAGGGCATCTTACATAATTAGTGCAATTTCTATAATTCATTTAGATCTATACCATCTAAAGCAATTCTTATTTACATATAGTTTTTTTTGTAATTCTATTTTCTTATTTTTTATTTATCTTACAAACCGTTTATTTTTTCAACATGCCGTTTTATAATATTTTCTTCTTCATCTTTATGTTTCCATTCAAAATAAGATCCATGATGCTATACTTTTTCCGAACATTTTTTTTACCAATACATATTTATTTTATAATTCTTTTATAGTTGTCATATAGTTAAAACACATAATTAAATACATAACAACTATATCAATTTGACATACTACAAGTAGACTATAGAAAAACTATAACATAATTATATCAATTTGAATTAACTATAAGATAACTATAAAATACGATTTTGTTATA
>CATIWQ010459959.1:0-22082 GCA_949673415.1 Euphorbia schlechtendalii | reverse complement strand
AAAAAAATAATGTAGCAGCAACTTTATTTTCTTCCATCATGTAATTGATCCAATAAGAATTAACCAAGATCCCAATGGGTTAACATGTGACTTACACATGCGTGTCCAAAGCTCACTTAAGTTGATTCTAATTAGACCAAGTCTTGAACTCCTCTTCAATACTTGAATCAAAAACTGGAATTCTTCATCTCTTCTTAAGCTGGTCTTACTAGAAGTTGTTTAAACTTGAGTTGAATTCGAAATCATCAAAATTTCTTCGATTTGCTCATTTACAACTTCTTGAACACTCTTTGATATATGCTTTGTAAATGTAATTAGAAAAGGATTTTCCCACATTAATTCAAAGTCTTTACCAATTTTATGCACAATAATCACTTTTCCTTGATTCGCGTCAAAATCTCTTCAATTTGCTCATTTACAACTTCTTGAACACTCTTTGACATAGACTTTGTAAATGTAATTAGAAAAGGATCTTCCCATTTTAATTCAAAGTCTTTACCAATTTTATGCACAATAATCAGTGTTCCTTGATTCGCGTCAAACGTTGACCAAAAAATCGAACATAAAAGGCATGCGTCAAAATTTTCACGAAATTTTGATTTCAAAAATCAGTGCGAGTTTTTTCAAAGTTGACCATAAAATCAACTTTTGGACTATGATAGAGTGTGATAAAAATGATTTGACCATAAAAGGAATGCGTCAAAATTTTCACGAAATTTCGATTCTGGAAATCGTTGCGAGTTTTTTCAACTTTGACCTGAAAATCGAACTTTATCCATTTTAGAGTATGATAAACATGAAAAGGCAAGCAACAAAGTTTTCAAGAAATTTCGATCCCTGAAATTGGTGCGAGTTGTTTCAACGTTGACCATAAAATTGACCTTTGTCCATTTAAGAGTATGATAAACGAGATATGACAATAAAAGGCAGTCGTCAAAGTTTTCACGAAATTTCGATCCTAGAAATGTGCACGAGTTTTTTAAACCTTGACCTCAAAATCGACATTTGGATCATTTTTAGAGTGAGATAAACATGATATGACCATAAAAGGCAAACGACATAATTTTCACGAAATTTTTTACAACAGAAATTCGTGCATGTTCTTTTAACGTTGACCTTAAAATCGACATTTGTCCATTTTAGAGTATGATAAATATGATATGACAATAAAGGCAAGGGTCAAAGCTATCATGAAATTCGTGACATAATTTTCACGAAATTTTTTACAACAGAAATTCGTGCTTGTTCTTTTAACGTTGACCTTAAAATCGACATTTGTCCATTTTAGAGTATGATAAATATGATATGACAATAAAAGGCAAGGGTCAAAGCTATCATGAAATTTTGATCCGGGAAATAGGTGCAAGATTTTTAAACCTTGACCATAAAATCGACTTTTTCACCATTTTAGAGTGTGACAAACATGAAAAAACCATAAAAGGCATCCGTCACAGTTTTCACGAAATTTTTTTCACAGAAATCAGTGCAAGCTTTTTCAATGTTGACCTTTAAAATCGTCCTTTTGGACCATTTTAAAGTGTGATAAATATGATATAGCTACAAAAGACATGCGTTATAGTTCTCTTGAAATTTTTAATCACGAATATCGGTACTAGTTTTTTCAACGTTGACCCTAAAATAGACGTTTGGACCATTTTTGAGTGTGAAAACAGGATGTGACCATGAAAGGCATGCGTCAAAGTTTTCAAGAAATTTCAATCCCGGAAATCGGTACGAGTTTTTTCAACGTTGACCTTAAAGTAGACCTTTGGACTATTTAAAAGTGTGATAAACAAGATATGACCCTAAAAGTCATGAGTCATAGTTTTAACGACATTTTTTATCACTGAAATCGGTGCAACTTTTTTCAACATTGACCTTAAAGTTGACTTTTGGACAATTTTAGAGTGTGATAAACATTATATAACCATAAAAGGCATAAGTCTTAGTTTTTACGATATTATTAATCACGGAAATTGATGCTAGTTTTTTAATGTTGACCTTAAAATTAATCTTTTGGACCATTTTAAAGTGTGATAAACATGATATGATCATAAAAGGCATGCGTCCTAGTTTTCACGGAATTTCGATCGCTGAAATCGGTGCGAGTTTTTTCAACTTTTACCTTAAAATCGACCTTTGTCCATTTTAGATTATGATAAACATGAGATATAACAACAAAAAGCAAGAGTTAAAGTTTTCAGGAAATTTCCATTCCAGAAATGGGTGCGAGTTTTTTCAACCTTGATCTTAAAATAGACTTTTGGACTATTTTCGAGTGTGATAAACATGATATGACAATAAAAGGCAAGTTTTAAAGTTTTCACGAAATTTCGATCCTTGAAATCGGTGCGAGTTTTTTCAACTTTTACCTTAATATTGACCTTTGTCAATTTTAGGGTACGATAAACATGATATGAAAATAAAAGACAAGCGTCAAAGTTTTCACGAAATTTCGATCCCGGAAAAGGGTGCGATTTTTTTTCAACCTTGTCCTTAAAATCGACTTATGGACCATTTTTGAGTGTGATAAACATGATATGACCATAAAAGGCATACATCATAGTTTTTACGAAATTTTTTATCACAGAAACTGGTGCATGTTTTTTCAATGTTGACCTAAAAATCAACCTTTGAACAATTTTAGATTGTGATAAATTTATATGATCATAAAATGCATGCGTCACAGTATTTACTAATTTTTTATCAAAGAAATCGGTGGAAGTATTTTCAACGTTGAAATTAAAGTCGACCTTTGGACCATTTTAGAGTGTGATAAACATTATATGACCACAAAAGGCACGCATCATAGATTTTACAAAATTATTTATCATTTAATTCGATCCATATTTTTTCAATGTTGAACTTAAAATCGACCTTTGGACCCTTTTAGAGTGTGAAAACATGATATGACCATGAAAGGCACACCTCAAAGTTTTCATGAAATTTCAATTGCGAAAATCGGTGCGAGTTTTTTCAACGTTGACCTTAAAATGTATCTATGGACCATTTAAGAGTGTGATAAACATGATATGACAATCAAAGCACGCGTCAATATTTTCACGAAATTTCGATCCGGATATCGGTTCGAGTTTGTTCAACGTTGACTATAAAATCGATCTTTAGACCATTTTAGAGTGTGATAAACATGATAGTAAGGCATACGTCACAAAATTTCAATCCCGGAAATCGGTGCGAGTTTTTTCAACTTCGTCCTTAAAATCGACCTTTGGACCATTTTAGAGTGTTATAAACATTATATTACAATCAAAGGCATGCATCAAAGTATTCGCGAAGTTTCAATCATGGAAATCAGTACAAGTTTTTTCAACGTTGACATTAAAATCGACATTTAGACCATTTTAGAGTTTGATAAACATGTTACGACCATAAATGGCATGCGTCATAGTTTTCATGAAATTCTGAATCACGAAAATAGGTGCTATTTTCTTTAACGTTTACCTTAAAATCGACCTTTGGACCACTTTAGAGTGTAATAAACATTATATGACCATAAAAGGCATGCATCATAGTTTTTACGAAATATTTAATCACAGAAATAGGTGAAAGGTTTTTCAATGTTGATCTTAAAATCGACCTTTTGAACCATTTTAGAGTTTGTTAAACATGATATGATCATAAAATATATGCGTCATATTTTTCACCGAATTTTGAATCACGAAAATCTTTGCAAGTTTTTTCAACGTTGACATTAACATCGACCTTTTTCCATTTTAGAGTATGATAAACATGATATGACAATAAAAGGCAAGGGTCAAAGTTTTCATGAAATTTCGATAAGTGAAATGGGTGCCAGGTTTTTTAACCTCTACCTTAAAATTGTCTTTTGGACCATTTTAGAGTTTGATAAACGTGATAAGACCATAAAAGGCATGAGTCATAGTTTTCACAAAATTTTTTATCATAGAAATCCGTGCAAGGTTTTTCAATGTTGACCTTAAAATGGACCTTTGAACCATTTTTTGAGTGTGAAAACATAATATGACCATGAAAGGCATGCGCCAAATTTCGATTCCGAAAATCGGTGAGTTTTTTCAACGTTGACCTTAAAGTCAATCTTTCGACCATTTTATAGTGTGATAAACATGATATGACCTTCAAAGGCATGCGTCTATGTTTTACGAAATTTCGATCCTGAAAATCGTTGTGATTTTTTTCAACATTGATAAAAAATTGATGACCAAAGGAACATTTTAGAGTGTGATAAACATGATATTACCAAAAAAGGCATGCGTCAAAGTTTTCACGAAATTTTGATTCCGGATATCAGCGCTAGTTATTTCGATGTTTACCTTAAAATCGATCTTTGGACTATTATAGAGCGTGATAAATATGACATGACCATAAAAGGAATGAGTCAAAGTTTTCAGGAAATTTCGATCCTTGAAATCGTTGCGAGTTTTTTCAACTTTTGACCTTAAAATCGACATTTGGACCAATTTAGGGTGTGATAAAACATGATATGACAACAAAAGGCCTGCGTCATAGTTTTCACGAAATTTTTTATCACAAAAATAGGTGCAAGTTTTTTTAAGATGACCTAAATCGACCTTTGAACAATTTTATAGTGTGATAAACATGATATGACAATAAAGACATGCGTCAAAGTTTTCACAAAATTTCGATCACGAAAATCGGTGCGAGTTTTTCCAAATTTGACCTTAAAATAGACCATTGATCTCTTTAGGAGTGTGATAAACATGATATGACTATAAAAAGCACGCGTCATAGTTTTCAAGAAATTTTTTATCACAAAAATCGGAGCAAGTTTTTTCAATGTTCACCTTAAAATAGACCATTGTCCATTTTAGAATATGATAAACATGATATGACAATAAAAGGCAAGCGTCAAAGTTATCACGAAATTTCGATCCCGAAAATTGGCGCGAGTTTTTTCAACTTTGATCTTAAAATCGACGTTTGGACCTTTTTAGAGTGTGATAGGCATGATATGACTATCAAAGGCATGCGTCAAAGTATTCACATAGTTTAGATCTCGGATATGGGTGCGAGATTTTTTAACATTGACCTTAAAGTAAACCTTTGGACTATTTAATTGTGTGATAAACATAAATATGACCATAATTCATGAAATTTTTTATCATAGAAATCGGTGTAAATTATTTCAACGTTTACCTTAAAATCGAGATTTGAACCATTTTAAAATGTGATAAACATGATATGACCATCAAAGGCATGCGTCATAGTTTTCACGAAATTTTTTATCATTGAAATTGGTACAAGTTATTTCAACATTTAACGTAAAATCGACATTTGGACCATTTTAGAGTATGATAAACATTATATAACCATAAAAGGCATGCGCCTTAGTTTTTGTGAAATTTTGGATTGCGGAAATCTGTGTGAGTTTTTTCAACGTTGACCTTAAAATCGACATTTGAACCATTTTAGTGTGTGATAAACATGATATTACCATAAAAGTCATGCGTCAAAATTTTCATGAAATTTCTTATCACAGAAATCGGTGGAAGTTTTTTCCATATTGACCTTAAAATCGATCTTTGAACCATTTTAGAGTGCGATAAACATTATATGAACATAAAAGGCATGCGTCATATTTTTTACGAAATTTTTTATCACAAAATCTATGTAAATTTTGTCAACATTGACCTTAAAAATCGACTTTCGGACCGTTTTTGAGTGTGAAAACATGATATGACTATGAAAGACATGGGGCAATATTTTCTTGAAATTTTGGATCTCAAAACTCGATGCGAATTTTTTAAAAGTTGACAATAAATCGACCTTTGGACCATTTTAGAGTATGATAAACGTGATATAACCATAAAAGGCATGTGTCAAAGTTTTCACGAAATTTCGATCCTGAAATTGGTGTGAGTTTTTTCAACTTTGACCATAAAATCGACCTTTGTCAATTTTAAGTTATGATAAACATGATATGACAATAAAACGCAAGCGACAAAGTTTTCACAAAATTTTGATCCCAAAAATGGGTACGAGTTTTTTCATTGTTGACCTTAAAATTGACCTTTGTTCCATGTTAGTGTGTGATAAAATTATATGACCATAAAAGGCGTCGTCATAGTTTATACGAAATTTTTTATCACAGAAATCGAGGCATGTTTTTTTAATGTTGACCTTAGAATTGATCGTTTGGACCATTTAGAGTGTGATATACATGATATGACAATAAAAGTCATGCGTCAAATTTTTCACGAAACTTTTAATTATGAAAATCGGTGCGTGTTTTTTCAACGTTGACCTAAAAATCGACCTTTAGACCATTTTAGAGTGTGAAAACATGATATGACCATGAAAGGCATGCGTCAAAGTTTTCACGAAATTTCGATTCCGGAAATCGGTGTTAGTGTTTTCAACGTTGACCATAAAATCGACTTTTGGACCATTTTAGAGTGTTATAAATATGATATGACCATCAAAGGCATGCGTCGAAGTTTTCACGAAATTTCGATCCCGAATATCGGTGCTAGTTTTTTCAACTTGAACTCTGAAATAGACTTTAAACTATTTAAGAGTGTGATAAACATGTTATGAGCATAAAATGCATGAAATATCATTTTTACGAAATTTTTTATCTCAAAAATTTGTGCGAGTTTTTTGAACGTTGACCTTAAAATCGGTATTTGGACCATTTTACAATGTGATAAACATGATATGAACATAAAAAAGGCATGCGTGAAAGTTTTCACGAATTTTTTTATCACAGAAATCGGTACAAGTTTTTTCCATGTTGATCTTAAAATTGACCATTGGACCATTTTAGAGTGTGATAAATATTATATGAACATAAAAGGCATGCGTCATAGTTTTTACGAATTTTTTTATCATAGAAATCGATACATGTTTTTTCAATATTGACCTTAAAATCGATCTTTGGACCATTTTTAAGTATGATAAACATTATATGAAAATAAAAGGCATGCGTCATTGTTTTTACGAAATTTTTTATCGCAAAAATCTAAGTAAGTTTTTTCAACGTTGACCTTAAAATCGACTTTTGGACCGGTTCTGAGTTTGAAAACATTATATGACCATGAAAGACATGGTTCAATGTTTTCACGAAATTTTGGATCACGGAAATCGATGCGGATTTTTTAAAAGTTGACAATAAAATCGACCTTTTGGACTATTTTAGAGTGTGATAAGCGTGATATAACCATAAAAGGCATGTGTCAAAGTTTTCACGAAATTTCAATCCTGGGAATGGGTGCGAGATTTTTCTACGTTTTCCATAAAATCGTCCGTTGTCTATTTTAGGTTATGATAAACATGATATGAAAATAAAAGGCAAGCTTCAAAATTTTCACGAAATTTCGATCCATGAAAAGGGTGCGAGTTTTTTCAACGTTGACCTAAAAATCTACCTTTGGACCATTTTTGTGTATGATAAACATTATATGACCATAAAACGCATGCATCATAGTTTTTAAGAAATTTTTTATCACAGAAATCGATGCATGTTTTTTAAATGTTGAATTTAGAATCGACCTTTTGGACCATTTTTAAGAGTGGTAAACATGACATGACCACAAAAGTCATGGGTCATAGTTTTCACGAAATTTCGATTTCAGAAATCGGTGCTAGTATTTTCAACGTTGACATTAAAATCGATTTTTGGACCATTTTAGAGTGTGATAAATATAATATGACCATCAAAGGCACGTGTCAAAGTTTTCAAAAAAATTCGATCACGGAAATCGGTGTGAGTTTTTTAAATGTTGACACTAAAATCGACCTTAAGACCATTTTAGAGTGTGATAAACATAATATGACCATCAAAGGCATGCGTCAAAATTTTTACGAAATATCGATCCTGGAAATCTGTGCTATTTTTTTCAACGTTGACCTTAAAACAGATCTTTGGACCATTTTAGAGTGTGAAAAACATGATATGATCATAAAATTGCATGCATCATAGTTTTCACGAAATTATTTATCACAGAAATCGGTGCAAGTTTTTTCAACGTTGACCTTAAAATTGACCTTTGAACCATTTTAGAGTGTGATAAACATGATATGACCTTAAAAGAAATTCGTCATTGTTTTCACGAAATTTTTTATCATAGAAATTGTGATAGATCTTTAAACATTGACCTTAAAATAGTCATTTGGACCATTTTAGAGTGTGATAAACATGATAATAGACATACATGCGTTAAAGATTTCACAAAATTTCGATTCTTGAAATCAGTGGATGATTTTTCAATGTTGACCTTAAATTCGACTTTGGGACTATTTCAGAGTGTGATAAATATGATATGACCATAAAAGGCATGTGTAAAAGTTTTCACGAAATTTCGATCCTGGAAACCGGTACGAGTTTTTTAAACTTTGACCTAAAAATCGACTTTTGTTCATTAGAGTATGATAAACATGATATGACAATAAATGGCAAGCGTCAAAGTTTTCACTAAATTTTGATCCGGAAATAGGTTCGATACCATTTTATAGTGTGATAAATATGATATGACCATAAAATGCATGCGTCATCGTTTTCACGAAATTTTTTATCATAGAAATTGGTGCAAGTTTTTTCAACGTTAACCTTAAAATCGACCTTTTACCCTTTTAGAGTGTGATAAACATGATATGACTATAAATGGCATGTGTTATGGTTTTACACAAAAATTTTTATCACAGAAATAGGTGCTAGTTTTTTCAACATTGACCTTAAAATTGACCTTTGGACCATCTTAGACAGTGCTAAATATTACATGACCATAAAAGGCATGCGTAATAGTTTTCATGAAATTTCGATCCTGTAAACCGTGCGAGTTTTTTCAAATTTCGATCCTGTAAACCGCATGAGTTTATTCAAATGATAAACATGATATAACAATAAAAGGCAAGGGTCAAAGTTTTAACTAAATTTGTATCCCGGAAATACGTGGAAGTTTTTTCAACCTTGACCTTCAAATCGAGTTTTGGACCATTTTAGAGTGTGATAAACATGATATGACCATGAAAGGCATGCGTCATAGTTTTCACGAAATTTTTTATCATAGAAATCGGTGCCAGTTTTTACAACGTTGACCTTAAATCAACCTTTGAACCTTTTTAGAGTGTGTGATAAACATTATATTCCTAAAAGGCATGCGTCATATCATGCGTCATAGTTTCAATGTTGTTTCAATGTTGTTTCAATTTTATCACTGAAATCGGTGCAAGTTGTTTCAATGTTGACAATAGAATCATCCTTTTAGACCATTTTAGAGTAAACATTAAATGACCATAAAAGACATGCGTCATAGTTTTCACGAGATTTTGAATCATGAAAATCGGTGCTAGTTTTTTCAACGTTGACCTTAAAATCAACCTTTGGACCGTTTTAGAGTGTGATAAACTTGGTATGACCATCAAAGGCATGCGTCAAAGTTTTCACGAAATTTCGATCCCGAAAATCGGTGTGAGGTTTTTCAACGTGTATATTAAAATCGACATTTGGACCATAGTGTGATAAACATGATATGACCTTTAAAGGCATGCGTCAATGTTTTCACAAAATTTCGATCCCGGAAATCGGTGCTACTATTTTCAACGTTGACTTTAAAATAGACATTTCGATTATTTAAGAGTGATAAACATGATATGACAATAAAAAGCATGCGTCAAATTTTCACGATATTTTTGTCACAGAAATAGTTGGTAGTTTTTTCAAAATTGACCTTAAAATCAACCTTTCGACCATCTTAGAGTGAGATAAACATTATAAGAGCATAAAAGGCATGCTTCATAGTTTTTAAAATATTTTGGATCATGGAAATCGATGCGAGTTTATTCAACGTTGACAATAAAATTGTACTTTGGACCATTTTAGAGTTTGATAAATATGATATGACCATCAAAGGCATGCGTCAAAATTTTCACGAAATTTCGATCTTGGAAATCGGTGCCAGTTTTTTTAACGTTGACCTTAAAATCGACATTTGAACCAATTTAGAGTGTGATAAACATGATATTACCAAAAAAAGCATGCGGCACAGTTTTCATGAAACTTTTTATCACAGAAATTGTTACCTGTTTTTTCTACATTGACCTTAAAATCGACATTTGGACTATCTTAGAGTGTGATAAACATTATATGACTGTAAAAGGCATGCGGTGCCAGTTTTTTCAATGTTGACCTTAAGATCGACCTTTAGACCATTTTAGAGTATGATTAATATGATATGACCATAAACGGTATGCGTCAAAATTTTTACGAAATTTCGATCCCAGAAATCGGTTCGGTGTTAGTTTTCAACGTTGACCTTAAAATCGACCATTAAACCTTTTTAGAGTATGATAAACATATTATGATGATAAAAGGCATGCGTGATAGTTTTCAATATATTTTTATCATAGAAATCGGTTCATGGTTTTACAACGTTGACATAAAATTGACTTTTGGACCATTTTAGAGTGTGATGAACATGATAAGACCTTAAAAGGCATGCGTTATAGTTTTCACGAAATTTTTTATCACGGAAATCAGTGCAAGTTTTTTAAACGTTAATATTAAAATCTACATTTGGACCATTGTATTGTGTGATACATTATATGACCATAAAACGCATGTGTCATAATTTTTACGAAATTTTTTCTCACAGAAATCGATGCAAGTTTTTTCATTGTGGACTTAAAATCAACCTTTGGACAATTTTAGAGTATGATAAACATGATATATATATCCATAAAAGGCATGCGTCATAGTTTTCACGAAATTTTTTATCGTAGAAATCGGTGTAAATTTTTTCAACGTTAACCTTAAAATCGACATATTGATCATTTTAGGGTGTGATAAACATGATATGTGATGTGAATCCTGTTACGGGAAGCGCAATCCGAACTCGAGAATTTTCCCGATTGTGAATTGAGGTTTATGAAACACAAAAAGATAGGATAAAAGACTTAAAATCAGAGTGTAAAATAAGAAATTACCAATAGCACAACCAATCTTAGCAAATAAAAAGAACAATAAAGCTAACATATAGTTAACGCATCCTTTCGAATTTGATGAATGAATCTATTATGGGGTTGATTCTCAATTGTCTAACCACAACAATTGATCACAATCAAAATAAGACTTCAAGAACAAGATCACAATCACTCGAACTTAAAGAAGAAGCTGAAATTCCTCAACGGAAATCTGAAATTTTTATTGATCATCAAAAACTATCTAATACAAATAAAAAGATCTCTATATACAATACTACTATTCCTGACGCACGAAATTATATGTAGATTTTGCTTAACAATAAAATTCTAAAGTCCTAATTGCTTTAGTATAGAATTCCTTATAGCATAAGAAAAGAATCCTAGTCTAATTTGAAATATGAAACAAACTAGGATGCTAAGTATACTAAAAACAATTAAATATTAAAAGAAAATCTAACGAAATTAAAATAAACATAATGTAGCAGCCACTTCATTTTCTTCCATCATGTAATTGATCCAATAAGAATTAGCCAAGATCCCAATGGGTTAACATGTGATTTACACATGCGTGTCCAACGCTCACTTAAGCTATCTCCAATTAGACCAAGTCTTAAACTCCTCTTCAATACTTGAATCAAAAATTGGAATTCTTCATCTCTTCTTAAGCCGGTCTTACTAGAAGTTGTTGAAATTGGAGTTGAATTCGAAATCATCAAAATCTCTTCGATTTGCTCATTTAAAATTTCTTGAACACTATTCGATTTAAAATTTGTAAATGTAATTAGAAAAAGATCTTCCCACTTTAATTCCAAGTCTTTATCAATTTTATACTCAATAATCAGTGTTCCTTGATTCGCATCAATATGGCCATAAAAGTTTTCAAGAAATTTTGTATCACGGAAATCGGTGCAAGTTTTTTCGACTTTGACTATAAAATCGACCTTTAGACCATTTTAGAGTATGATAAACAACAATATATGACCATAAAAGGCTTCTTGCGTCATAGTTTTCACGAAATTTTGTATCACGTAAATCTCTGCCAGTTTTTTCAACGTTGACCTTAAAATCGACCTTTCTCCATTTTATAGTGTGATAAACATGATATTCCCACAAAAAGCATGGGTCAAAGTTGTCACGAAATTTCGACCCTAGAAATCTATGCGAGTTTTTTCTACGTTGACCTTAAACTCGACCTTTGGACCATTTTAAAATGTGATAAACAAGATATAACCATAAAAGACATGCGTCAAAATTAAATGAAATTTCCACCCTGGAAATATGTGCCAGATTTTTCGATGTTGACCTTAAAATCGACCTTTAGACCATTTTAGAGTGTGAAAACATGATATGCCCATGAAAGGCATGCGTCAAAGTTTTCATGAAATTTCTATCGCGGAAATCGGTGCGAAATTTTTCAATGTTGACTTTAATATAAACCTTTAAACTATTTTAGTGTGTGATAGACATGATAAGACCATAAAAAGGCAAACGTCTTAGTTTTCCCGAAATTTTTTATCACAGAAATCGGTGCATGTTTTTTCAAGGTTGACCATGAAATCGATCTTTGGAAAATTTTAGAGTGTGATAAACATGATATGGCCCTAAAAGGCATGAATCATAGTTTTTACGAAATTTTTTGTCACGGAAATCGGTGCCAGTCATTTCAATGTTGACCTTAAAATTAATCTTTTGGACCATTTTAGAGTGTGATAAACATGATATGACTATAAAGGACACGCGTCAAATTCTTGACGAAATTCCGAAGCTAGAAATCGGTTCGAGTTTTTTCAACCATGACCTTAAAATACCTTTCTCCGTTTTAGAGTGTGATAAACATGATATGACCACAAAAGGCATCCATCAAAGTTTCCACGAAATTTCGATCTTGGAAATTGATGCGTGTTTTTCCAACGTTGACCTTACACTCGAACTTTAGAACATTTCAGAATGTGATAAACATCATATAACCATAAAAGACATGCGTCAAAATTAAATGAAATTTTCCATCCCGGAAATTAGTGCGAGTTTTTTCAACGTGGCTGTCAAAATCGACCTTTGGACTATTTTAGAATGTGATGAACATGATATGACCATCAAAGGCATGCGTTAAAGTTTTCACGAAATTTCGATCTCAGAAATCGCTGCGAGTTCTTTCAACGTTGACCTTAAAATCGACGTTTGAACCATTATAGAGTGTGATAAACAAGATAAGAACATAAAAGGAATCAGTCATACTTCTAACGAATTTTTCTATCACAGAAATCGGTGCAAGTTTTTCTAACGTTGACCATAAAATCGACCTCTGGAATTTTTTAGAGTATGACAAACATGATATGACCATAAAAGGCATGAGTCTTAGTTTTTAAATTTTTTATCACGGAAATCGGTGCATGTTTTTTCAATGCTGACCTAAAAATCGATCTTTTGGACTATTTTAGAGTGTGATAAACATGATAATACCATAAAATACATGCGTCAAATTCTTGATGAAATTCTGATCCCGTGCGAGTTTTTCAACCTTGATCTAAAAATTGACTTTTTGATCATTTTAAATTGTGATAAACATGATTTAACCATAAAATGCTTGCGTCATAGTTTTCACGATATTTCTGGATTGCGGAAATCGGTGCGAGTTTTTTCAACGTTGACCTTAAAATCGACATTTGAACCATTTTAGAGTGTGATAAACATGATCTGACCATCAAAGGCATGCGTCACAATTTTCACGAAATTTTTTCGACGTTTACCTTAAAATCAACCTTTTAACCATTATAGAGTGTGTAATAAACATGATATGATCCTAAAAGGCATGCGTCATAATTTCACGGAATTTCGATTCCGGAAATCGATGCGAGTTTTTTCAACGTTGACCTTAAAAAATCGACCTTTGGAACATTTTAGAATGTGATAATTATGAAATGACAATAAAAGGCATGCGTCAAAGTTTGCACAACATTTCGATCTTGGAAATCGATGCGAGTTTTTTCAACTTTGACCTTAAAATCTACCTTTGTCCATTTTAGTGTATGATAGACATGATATGACAATAAAAAGCAAGCATCAAAGCTTTCACGAAATTTCGATCCCTGAAATGGGTGCTAGTACTTTTAACCTTGAACTTAAAATCGACCTTTTAACCATTATAGAGTGTGATAAACATGATAAGACCATTAAAAGACATGAGTCTTAGTTTTTTCATAATTTTTTTATCAAAAAAATCGGTGCAAGTTTTTTCAACATTGACCTTAAAATCGATCTTTGGACAATTTTAGAGTGTGATAAATATGATATGACCATAAAAGGCACGAGTCTTAGTTTTCACGATATTTTTAATAACGGAAATCGATGCCAGTTTTTTCAATGTTGATCTTAAAATTAATCTTTTGGACCATTTTAGAGTGTGATAAACATGATATGACCATAAAAGACATGCATCATAAAAGGCTTGCGTCATAGCTTTCACGAAATTTTTTGATCGTGGAAATCTGTGCGAGTTTTTATCCTTACCCTTTGAGACATTCTTTTTATGGTCATATCATGTTTTATCAATCTCTCAATGGTCAAAAGGTCGATTTTAATTTCAACCCTGAAAAACCCGCACAGATTTTGGCGATCGAAATTTCGTGAAAACTTTTACGCATGCTTTTTATAGTCAATTCTTATTTATCACACTCTAAAATTGTCCAAAGTTTGATTTTAATGTAAACATTGAAAAACACCCATCGATTTCCGAGATCAAAATTTTATGAAAACTTCGACGAATGCTTTTATTGTCATATCATAGTTATCACACTATAAAATGGTCCAAAGGTCAACATTGAAATAACTCGCACCGATTTCCGGGATGGAAATTTTGTAAAAACTTTAACGCATGTCTTTTGTGGTCATATAATGTTTATGACACTCTAGAATGGTCCATAATTTAATTTTAAGGTAACTTTGGGAAAACATGCATCGATTTCTGTGATCTATAATTTCGTGAAAACTTCGACGCATGCCTGTTATATTATGTTTATCATACTCTAAAATTGTCTGTAAGTCGATTATAATATCAACGTAAAAAAACTCATGTTTAACACACTCTAAAATGGTCCAAAGGTTGAATTTAATGCCAACGTTGAAATAACTTGCACCGATTCCATGATAAAAAATTTCTTGAAAACTTTGACGCATGCCTTTTATTATCATTTCTTGATTATCACACTCTAAAATGAACCAAATTTTGATTTTAAGGTCAATGTTTAAAAAAAAAACTCACCAATTTCCGGGATCAAAATTTCGTGAAAACGTTGACGGATTCCTTTTATTGTCATATCTTGTTTATCACACTCTAAAATGGTCCAAAGAACGATTTTAAGGTCAATGTTGAAAAAACTTGCATCGATTTTCGTAATCCAAAATTTAGTTAAATCTTTTGCGCATGCCGTTTATTGTCATCTCATGTTTATCACACTCAAACTCGTCATAATTTTCAGTTCAACATCTAAATAACTTGCACCTATTTCCGTGATCCAAAATTTTGTGAATACTTTAATGCATGTGTTTTATTTTCATATCATGTTTATCACACTCAAAAATAGTCCAGAGTTTGATTTTAAGGTCAGCGTTGGAAAAACTTGCCCTTGGAAATCCAAAATTTCATGAAAAGTTTGACGCATGTCATATTTTGTCATATCATAATTATCCAACTCTAAAATAGTCCAAATGTCGATTTTTCAGCACAAAGGTGAATAAACTCGAACCGATTTCTGAGATTGAAATTTCTTGAAAACTTTGACGCATACCTTTTATGGTGATATCATGTTTATTACACTCTAAAATTTTCCAAAGGTCGATTTCGAGGTCAACGTTGAAAAAACTCGTATTAATTTGCGAGATAAAAAATTTCATGAAAACTTTGACGTATACCTTTTATGGTCATATCATTTTAACGAGACTATAAAATGGTCCAAAGGTCGCTTTAAAGCACAAAGGTGTAAAAACTCGCACCAATTTCCGAGATAGAAATTTCACGAAAACTTTATAGTTGCCTTTTATGGTCATATGCTTTTAACACACTCAAAACTCGTGCAAAGGTCGATTTTAAGGTCAACGTTTAAAAACCCGTTCAGATTTGCGAGATCCAAAAGTTCGTAAAAACTTTGATGCATGCCTTTTACGGTTATATAATGTTTATCACACTCTAAAATGGTCCAAAGGTCGATTTCAAGGTCAACGTTGAAAAAACTCGTTTTGTTTTGTGAGATCCAAAATTTCATGAAAACTTTAACGCACGCCTTTTATGGCATATCAATTTAATCAGACTCTAAAATGGTCCAAAGGTCGATTTTAAGAACATAGGTGTAAAAACTCGCACCGATTTCCCGGATTTGAAACTTCATGGAAACTTTGACGCTTGCCTTTTATGATCATAACAATTTTATCACATCTAAACTCATCTAAATGTTGATTTTAAGGTCAACGTTGAAAAAATTCATTTAGATTTGTGAGATCCAAAATTTCGTAAAAACTTTTATGCATTCCTTTTAATATTATACCATGTTTATGACACTGTAAAATTGTATAAAGGTCGATTTTAATCATAAAGTTGAAAAAAACTCGAACAGTTTTCCGGAACCGAAATTTCTTGAAAACATTGAGCATGCATTTTATTGTCATATTATGATTATAACACTCTAAAATGGTCCAAAGGTCAATTTTAAGTTCAACATTGAAAAAACTCATTCTGATTTGCGAGATCCAAATTTTGTGAAAACTTTTACGCATGTCTTTTATGGTCATATCATACTTATCATACTCTAAAATGGTACAAAGGTTGATTTTAAGCACAAAGTGAAAAAACTAGCAACGATTTCCTGGATCGAAATTTCGTGAAAACTTTGATGCATGCATTTTGTAGTCATATCTTGTTTTTCACACTCTAAACTGGTACAAAGGTTGATTATAAGGTCAACATTGAATAAACTCCCTCCTTAAGGTCAACATTTCCGGGATTTAAACTTCATGAAAACCCTGACACATGTGTTTTATGGTCAAATCATGTTTATCACACTTCTAAATTGTCCAAAGGTTGTTTTTAAGGTAACCATTGAAAAAACTTGCTAAGATTTCATTATCCAAAATTTTGTGAGAACTTTGACTCATGCCTTCTAAGGTCATGTCAGGTTTATCACACTCTAAAATTGTACAAAGATAGATTTTAAGGTCACGTTTAAAAAACTCGCACCGGTTTCCAGGATCGAAGTATCGTGAAAACTATGACGCATGCTATTTATGGTCATATTATGTTTATTACACTCTAAAATGGTCCAAAGGTCAATTTTAAGGTCGAAGTGGAAAAAATTTGCAATGATTTCCGGGATCGAAATTTCATGAAAACATTGACGCATGCCTTTTATGTTCATATCATGTTTATCACACTCTGAAATGGTCCAAATGTCGATTTTAATTCCACTGTTGGGTAAACTTGCACTGATTTCGGGGATTGAAATTTCATGAAAACTTTGATGCATGCCTTTTATGGTCATATCATGTTTATAACACTCTAAAATTTGTCCAAAGGTTTATTTTAAAGTCAACGGTTAGAAAACATGCTCCTATTTCCGGATCCAAAAATTCGTGAGAACTTTACCTTCTTTGGTCATATCATGTTTACCATACTCTAAAATGGTCAAATGGTTGATTTTAAGGTCATTGTTTAAAATCACTCTCTCCGATTTATGAGATCTAAAATTTCGTGAAAACTTTGACGCATACCTTTTATGGTCATATCACGTTTATCACACTCTAAAATTGTCCAAAGATTGATTTTAAGCTCCCGTTTAAAAAACTCGCACCGATTTTTGGGATCCAAAATTTCGTGAAAACTTTGACGCGTGCCTTTTGTGGTCATATAATGTTTTCCCCCTCTAGAATGGTTCAAAGGTCGATTTTAAGGTCAGCATTGAAAAGATTCATTTTGATTTGCGAGATCCAAATTTTCATTAAAACGCTTACTATGCCTTTTATGGTCATATCATGTTTATTACATACACTCTAAAATGATCCAAAGTTCGATTTTAAGCACAGAGGTTGAAAACTCGCTATGATTTCGGGGTTCGAAATTTCGTGAAGCTTTGACGCATGCCTTTTATCTTTATATGATGTTTATCATACTCTAGAATGGTTCAAAGGTCAAATTTATGGTCAACGATGAAAAAATTTGTTCGGATTTGCGAGATCCAAAATTTCGTGAAAATTTTGACACATGCCTTTTATGGTAATATCACGTTTACCACACTCTAAACTGGTCCAAAGGTCGACTTTAATGTCAAGGTTGAAAACACTCGCTCCTATTTGCTATATCTAAAATTCTGGGAAAATTTTGATGCATGTCTTTTATGGTCATATCATTTTTATGACACTCTAAAATGCTCCAAAGCTCCATATTAAGGTCAACGTTGAAAACTCACGTAGCGATATCAGGGATCGAAATTTCGTGATACTTTGACGCATGCCTTTTATCTTTATATGATGTTTATCATACTCTAAAAAGGTCCAAATGTCGATTTTAAGGTCAGTGTTGAAAAACTAACACCGATTTCCAAAATCGTAATTTCGTGAAAACTTTGAAGCATGCCTTTTTTGGCCATATCATGTTTAGCACACTCTAAAATTTTCCAAACGTTGATTTTAATGTCAACATTGAAAAAACTTGCTCCGATTTTCGAATCTTAAATTTCGTGAGAACTTTGACACATGCCTTTTAATGTCATATCATGTTTATCACACTCTAAAATAGTACAAATGTCAAGTTTAATGTCAACGTTTAAAACACTCTCCGATTTACGAGATCCAAAATTTCGTGAAAACTTTGACGCATGCTTTTTATGGTCATATCATGTTTATCACACTCTAAAATGGTCCAAAAGTTGATTTTAAAAGGTCACGTTTAAAAAACTCGCATTGATTTCCGGGATCGAAGTTTCGTGAAAAGTTTGACGCATGCCTTTTATGGTCATATAATGTATATCACACTCTAAAATGGTCCAAAGGTCGATTGTAAGGTCACATTTGAAAAACTCGCACCGATTTCTGGATCGAAGTTTCGTGAAAGTTTGACGCATGCCTTCTATGGTCATATATTGTTTATCACACTCTAAAATGGATCAAAGGTTGATTTTAAGCATAACGGTGAAAAAAGTCACACCGATTTTCGAGATCTATATTCGTGAAAACCTTGACGTATGCTTTTTATGGTCATATCATCATGTTTATCATACTCTAAAATTTTACAAAGGTCGATTTTAAGGTCAATGTTGAAAAAACTCGTTCCAATTTGTGGGATCCAAAATTTCGTGAAAACTTTAACGCATGCCTTTTTTGTCATATCATGTTTATCGCACAGAGGTGAAAAAACTTACACAGATTCAGGGATTGAAATTTCTTGAAACTTTGATGAATGCCTTTTATTGTTATATCATGAATAGGGCATGAACTTGTGGCATTTTTTTTTATTTACACAAGATTGATGTTTACTTCACTCTTTTGACATAGTAGAGTTACATTTCCATTCATTTCTTTTTGTAGTCTAAGTTCGAAGAAGAAGGACATCTCTTCCTTTCTTCTTCTTATTTAGACTAACATTCTGGGATTTTCCCTCAAGAGTAGCTCTCTTACTCTTCATTGAACCATTTTCGTCAACAAAATCACAAACAGAAACAAAGAATCAAGGAGGACTTTTCAAGGATTTTCGAGGAACTAGAGAGGTGGATTCACGGCTACAACAGCTTCTGAGTTTCTGGAGTCGTGTCTCACTTGTTTATGCCATGTATATATATATGCTTGATGTGGGAAAATGTAAAAATGTGAAAAATAGAAAAACAGTTTTTTCTGTGCCTGTAATGCTGTTAACGGCATTACAATATCGTTAACGACATAACTGATGACATCAGCAATGCCATTAACGACATTGTTTTCCAGGTAGAACATAGAGAGAATGTTCGGAAAGTTTTCAAATTTGTTTTATGTTCAGGAGGGTCAGTGGTGACCATTCAAACCTCAAATCTGAGTTTTTAAGTAACAATATGTATGTTTGAAGATTTTATGAACCCAAAATAGTTCCGAAAGGCGTTCGAGCGGTTAAAGTTGGTTCCCCTTTACCGAGATATTGTTTTACCAACTTTAACAAATTTTCCCTTTCAAAACGGGTTTAATAACGTTATTTTGTGTACATATTTGGACTTAGATATATTTTCATCAATATTGTTGCAAAGTGCGTTAGGAAAGCCTCGACTAAGGGAACCAAAGTTCCTAGATAACTGATCTGACAAATATTCACATGTGGCATGTTCATTGATAAATTCGTTAAATAACTTATGTGTATAAAATGAAACCTTTTTACATTAGAAGAAATTTCAAATATCTCGATGTTTTAAATTAGACCGCTCGGGTCTTGCAAAAAAATCAAAACAAACATATTTGCAACTACGTGTGATGTGTACTATTTGTGTAATCTTTGTGGATGCTGGTACTTTAGGATAGATGAATATTAGGATTTAATTTCTTTCGGGTATCGCTTTTAATTTTGAAATCAAATGTAATATTTCTTAGATATCGACCAATTCTAGGCAATTGTATCCCTTAGATTTCGATGTATTTAGGCGATTTGTAAACCCCCATCCCAATGATGTAATTAATTCCTCCGTAGATTAGGCGCATTTAAATTTCCTGCTTGTTTTCTTTCCACAATTTACTTACCGCTTATGTTTGTGTGATAAACTAAAACATAAACCCAAAATATCTAGTTTAGTTCGAATATTATAAACATGGTTTCAAACATCAAATATAATTTAACTCAAATGAAGACAAAGTAGGTAACTCATCTGTACCCGTATCTCTGTTCTATGGTAGGGTTAGACAAAAGGATCTAACCTATACCAAATTTTCCCAGAAGAACTAATCCAGGTAACGACTCTAACATAGACTAGAGATTTAGGTCTCGAGTCTTTTAAGCTTGAAAATTATTTTCAAGCAACACACTTTTCAACAAGCTCTAAATTTCCTCTTTTCGAAAACCCCACAACTCGTTCTTGCTCTAGGGGGCCGGTGGCTCGAGGTGACCGTGCGGGTCGAACATCGTCCGCTCATAGTGACGACATAGCTGGGGATATCTTTTGTAAACTTAAAATGAGTTTGAAAGATTTTAGATGAGTATTGAAAAGTCGTCAAATGGGTTAATCCACATTTAAAATATCGAACAAAAGCATATGCATTAGATGGCTTAGCCTTTAAGATTAGGATGCCTTGTTTACTGTGAAGCTTGCACGAGTATCATTTACGACCCCATTGGCAACCAAAGATACTTAAGCGGGTGGATCACTTATTGCCATATCGCATGTACCTCCTTCGTCCTATTTAGGGAGAGACTTGGAGTGTATGATAGTACAACAAGACCCTTCTACATCAATAGCCCATGACCAAACTCATATAAGGAAATCATAGATACTTCTTCTAGGATTACCAAAACAAATGCATCTTTTGTGCATGTTCGCATCTTAATACTTCACGGTATTAAGATGATCCAAGCCTAGATTTAGAAGCCTAACCCTTACGCGCGATAGACATAAGTTTGGAATTGATACTTTGTGTGCTATGTACTATGTGTTCATCATATCATCACGTTTAGTTTGTCTAAAGCATCATGCTAACACACAATTTGTTATGCATCCACAAATTATACACACGCATGTCATTACCCCGATGTCACCTACCTAGATATAAAAAGACAGGATGAGAAAGAGCCCTCACCTAGGATTAGGGCCACCCATGGTTATGGGAGCGCCTACTTGGCCCTCAAACCTCTATCCACTTGGAATCATGAGCTTGTAAGCAATAGGGTATAACACATAGTTCTACCCGAACACTAACCTAGAATTAGAAGATGTGACAAGACAATGTCACCTAAGGCTAGGACCACCCGTGAGCCTACTTGGCACTTGAACCTCTGTCCGTTCTGATGTGAATCCGGCTACGCCGAACTCAATGAATTTCCCGATCGTGAATTGAGGTTTATGAAAAACAAAGAATATAGAAAAATAGATTCAAAATCAGAGTATTAAATAAAAGGGTAGCAATAGCACAACCAATCCTAGCAAATAAAA
>CATIWQ010459939.1:0-12157 GCA_949673415.1 Euphorbia schlechtendalii | reverse complement strand
GAAGATGTGTTGCTAGTCCAATTATACGTTGATGATATCATATTTGGAGTAACTAATGAGAAGCTGTGCAAGGAATTCAACAAGCATATGAAGAGCGAGTTTGAGATGTCTATGATGGGAGAGCTCAATTTCTTTCTTGGTATTCAAATCAAGTAAAATGAGGATGAAATTTTCATTAGCCAATCAAAGAATGCAAAAGAAGTCCTGAAGAAATTTGACATGGAACATCCGAAGCCAATGTCCACAGATATTATCTTAAGTAAAGATGAAGCTTGTAAACCATTAAACAACAAGTTCTACAAAGGGATAATCGATTCTCTTCTTTATCTTACTGCTAGTAGGCCAGACATACAGTATGTTGTGTGCTACTGTGCTTGTTATCAAGCTGATCCTAGGGAATCTCATCTAGTTATTGTGAAGAGAATTCTCAGGTACTTGCAAACCTCAATTGAAGCAGGTCTATGGTATCCTAGAAACTCAGATTTCACTCCTAGGGGATTCACAGATGCTGATTATGGAAGAGACAAACTCGACAGGAAGAGTATAAATAGGAGGATGCCATTTCCTTGGAGAGTGCCTTATTTCTTGGTATAGTAAGAAGCAAACTTCCATCGTGCTGAGTATAGCTGAAGTTGAGTACATGGCAGCAGGATGTTATGCCACACAATTGCTTTAGATAAAGCAGCAATTGGAAGATTATGGTATAAAGTCAAATTATCTCGAAGTTATGTGTGATAATAAGAGTGCAATTGACCTATCTAAAAATCTAGTTCAGTAGGGGAGAATGAAGCATGTCAACATTAAGTGATAAGTGTATAATTACACTTATTATCATGATATTTTCAATCATAAAACGATATGGTTTTGAGTCATTTTATACTTCATATAAAAGATTTCACATGGTATGTAGTTGTTTTTTATGCAAGTGTGGAAACTAGGTGAATCTTGGCAGTGAAATGATCAAAGATGGAATTCTATGTAAAAAGTGTGAAAAAGGTGCAAAAAGATGCGTGGAACACAAGGATTTGGCTTAAGATTGAAGCTGTCGAAGATCGGTAAAGTTGCAAGAAGAATTTTGAAGAAAAGCATTATTCATGATCGTGACATCCATTCGTGGTCCCGACTTGTTATTCTTCAAAATAGAAAGTTGTCAACCATTAGTCACGATCACGACATGTAATTCACGGTCGTGACTTACGATGGTTATTGGTCAACTCTTCTCAACTACCAATCGCTAGATAAGAATGATCAACCGCCATCAACTACCAGACGAAAAGACACCTTTTGGAAGTCAACCAATCATGAAAAGTTGCCTTTCCATTGTGGATAAAGATGAAACTTTGCATCCAATCATATTGAAGTGATGCAACCCTTCTCCATTGGACATGACTTTTCATTTGGATAGACGCAACCCTTCATACTCTATAAATAGGGTTCAATCACACCAATTTTGTGTATGGTGGCATGAGTAGTAGGCATTAAATGATAGTATGCGTGTATAGATAGAGAGTGAAAGTATATAGATTTCGCTACGTTCAAAGTTATAGTGAGAAAAATGTATAAGTGATTCTATTCTTATTTCGATCACTAGATTTCTCCACTTATTAGAGCGATTGTTGTATGAGTGTAATTGCAAAGCACTTATCAATAAAAGTTTTCATTCTTCAACATTCATTTGTTCGATATTCACAAAGAATAGCATCTTAGCCGAGGTTCTGAATGAGTTGAGACCGAATTCAAAGTAGATGTAGGAATTACAGGAATTGACGAATCCCATTAAAGAGTGGATACGGTTTGATCAACTTTAGCTTTCACTTGCATACCTTACAATTTACTTTGCTTTCTATTTATACATTCTATTTCAAAGTTTATGATATGTCTATGTGTCATATCGAGTATTTCATCATCTATATTAATCAAGTTATATGATTTTGAGTTAACTTTAAGAGTGATTTGGGGTTAAAAAGATTGTGTATAATCACTAGATCTGTGATTATAACACTATTTAGTGAGCTAACATTTTTGGAGTGGTAACTTGCTAAATATAGCTATGTGAGAGCGACCCCGTACTAAGCATAATATTATTGTTATCTAGGTTCTTATAAGTATCATAATTCCTTTACCCTAGATTTAGAAAAGTCATTTCATGTGTTTCTCTGTGGTGAATTATTGAATATTTGGGCATCTAGAACCGAGTTTGTTGAAGTTATCTAGTGTTTAAAACAACTTTGATTACTTTGCATGTTTTTCTCTACTATACTTGTTCTTCGGGAATATCTATATAGTTTGCATCTTCTGTAATCTGTTTATGCATCTGTCTATTCATCAGTCTATCATCCAACCTAAAAATTCATCTTATTTCTTTTATTCCGTAACTCTAGTTGGTCCTTCTAACCGAATTCCTTCCCTGTGGGATCTATATCTTTTAAAACTACATCGCATCTATATACTTGTAGTTATTATCATTTTTCTATTTGATAATCGATACTGACAACACTTGTTCATATTTAGAACTTTTATTTTATCAGTAGAAAAGTGGGGAACAAGGTTTTTGGCACTGTTACCGAGGATAAGCCTTTCGGAACGAGTATAGCTAAAATCTTGCGAACAACCTGCTTTATATTTGTGTTCAAATCATTTTACACCAGAAACATTGTTTAATTTATAAAAGGGATTCTGAGAAATACATTGTTACTCAGAATATCATTCAGAAGCTGAGATTACAGCTTTTCTGCATCTGTTGAGTGAACTCGAAAAAGAGCCATTCACCCACCTCTGACCTATTATACATCTTACTGGGTCCAACAATTAGTATCAGAGCAAAACTCTCATACACAGATTTAACAAATCTTGAGTAAACGATCAGCATGAGTGAAAATAGCATTAAACATCTGCCTGGTAATATGACTGCACAGATACTCCTAGAAGGGTTGTCTGTGTCCAGACCCCCACTGTTCTTTGGACAGAATTATACATTTTGGAATAACAGAATGAAAAATTTCATACAACCTCAGGATATGTATACTTGGCTCGCTATAGCGAATAGACCACACACTCCTACATCCACTGTAGATGGGGTTGTCTCTCCTAAACCCGAAAGTGAATATAATGACTCTGACATGAAAAAATTAGAGAGTAATGCAGCTACTATTAATTTTAGACACTGTAGAATACAACAAGATCTCAGGATGAGAGAGTGCTCAAGAGATCTGGAAAATGCTTGAAGTGACATACGAAGGAATTGATAAGGTCAAGGAATCCAAGATAAACCAGAATCTCTATCTCTATGAGCTGTTTGAGATGGAAGAGAGTGAATCAATCTCCAGCATGAATGCAAGATTCACCAATATCATTAATGAGCTTAAAAGGTTGGGAAAGAATTTCTCAGAAGAGGAGCAAGTAAAGAAGATTCTCAAAAGCCTGATTGAAAAGTAGCAGGCTAAGAAGACCGCTATAGAAGAAGCTCAGAATCTCACTACCTACAGGTATGATGAGCTAATCGGTTTTTTAATCACTCATGAGATTTCTATGTAAAACTTTTAAAAGAAAGACAAACTATGTTAGAAGGAAAGAAGGCTATCATTCTCAAAGCCGAAGTTGTTGATAACTCCTTAGAAGACGATGAGGAGATGGCCATGCTAGCCAGAAAGTTTTGGAAGTTCATGAAGAAGAATTCAAGGACTCCTAAAAAATTTCAAAAGAAAGGAAGCTTTCTTCAGAAGTCAGATTTCCAGAAGAAGGACTTATCAAAAAGCAAATTCAGAGCATCTGAAGAAAAACTCAGAGGTAAGAATAAAAAACCTATAACTTGTTTTGAATGTCACCAAGAAGGACACATCAAGTCCAGCTAGTCGAAGCTCAAAAAGGACAAAGGAAAGAAGGCCATGGTGACAACGTAGAGTGACTGTGAGAATGAAAGCAATGCAGAATCTTCAGAGAATGAAGAAGTTGCACAAATATGCTTTATGGTTGCGGACGACATGTATCCAACAGTGGAATCATGGCACAACAGCACATAAAGGGTCTCATCTTCAAAAGGGAGATCTTAGGAAAATAATGAGGTAAACTCTAAATTCAATATTCCTAATGAAATTATGCAAGTACTTGAGCAGATTTATTAACAGGTTAAAAAGAACAAGAAACACATGAAGCTTTTGGACGAAGACTTCGAAGACTTCTGTATCCATGATAAAGCAAGAGACAACACTGCTAAAGCAATCTATAAGAAGCAAGGAGAGCTTGAAGCTGAGGTTGAGAAGCTCAAGAAGGAACTAGTTTTGGTAGGGGTTAATGCAACCAACCTTAGCAGAAGAGTAATGATGATTGAAGGTCATCTATTAGGAACGATAACCTTACCTGGCAAAGTGGATCCTCAGAAGAAGGAGATTTCTCAGAAGAAAGATCATCCTTAAGATAAGAAGCATCATCCGAAGATAAGCATCCCTCAGAAGTAAAATCCTCTGCGAAGAATGTATCATGGTCAAGCTTCTATCTCCAGGTAAAAGAGTTATAAGGAATATGGTTACAAGTATGGAGAGAGTAATCACAAAAAAGGAGGCTATCAGAAGATGGCTCAGAGAAACCCTCATGCTAGAAGAAGAATACTACCTCAAAGGCAACTAATTCAAGAACCATTTGATCTCGGTCCATCTCCCAGAACCCTGCAAAGAGAAATGGCTAGAGAAGTTGTAAAAAATTTATGTAATTTTTGTAGAAAGAAAAACCACATAACTGCTATGTGTATATTTAAAAATGGTTTTTATGATTCTTATAACTGGACTGATTTAGTTTATGATGCACCCGAACCCAAGGGAAATTGGGTTCGAAGATTCTAATCATATACTTTTGCAGGTAAGTCTTAGGTCCACAAAAGGTCAGCAAATTTGGTATGTAGATAATGGATGCTCAAGACATATGATTGGAGATGAGACATCATTCATCTCATTAGAACAGAAAAGATATGGGAATGTGAGCTTTGGAGATAATAGGAAAGGAAAGATCATTGGAAAAGGAACCATTGGATCTGAAATCAAGATAGAAGAAGTCTCCCTTACAGATGGACTGAAATTCAACCTTCTGAGTGTAGCTTAACTATGCGATCAAGGAAGAAAAGTCATCTTTGCCTCAGAAGGATGCTCCATCATGGACTGTAAGATAAATCAAACCCTTCTTTATGCACCTAGACTTAATAATGTCTTTATAATCAACTTAAATGATAAATCTAAAAGAGACATATGTCTGATGACTAAAGAAGAAGAGTCATGGTTATGTCATAGAAGATTGAGACATGCTAACTTGAATTTTCTAACCATGTTAGTCAAACAGAAACTTGTTGAGGGATTGCCATGTTTAAACTTCGAAAAGGATCATCTATACAATGCATGTCAATATGGAAAACAGTTTAGAAAGAGCTTTAAATCTAAATCTGAGTTTTCCTAAAAAAGAGTCCTAGAATTGGTTCATATAGATCTTTTTGGCCCTGTTTTGCCTATGATCATGGGCGGAAACAGATATACCATAGTAATAGTGGATGACTATTCCGGGTATACGTGGGTTGTCTTGCTTAGTAGCAAGGATGAAGCTTATGAAGGTTTCTCCAGACTATGCAATAGAATAAAAGTTGAACAAAGTGTTCAACTTTCCAAAATCAGAAGTGATCATGGCAGATAATTCAAAAATAAGCTTTTTGCTGGATTCTGTGACGCCAAAGGCATTGAGCACAACTTCTCTGCTCCTTGCACTCCCCAACAGAATGGGGTTGTTGAGAGAAAGAACAAAACCATAGTTGAAATGGCTAGATCCATGCTCAGTGATAACAACTTACCCAAATATTTTTGGGCAGAAGTAGTTAACACAGTATGCTACATACTAAATAGGGTAAACAGTAGATCACTAATTGAAAAAACCCCCTATGAGATTTGGAAAGGTAGAAAACCAAAAATTCGGTACTTTAAAGCATTTGGATGCAAATGTTTTGTGTTAAAAAATAAAGAACAACTAGGAAAATTTAATCCTGAATCTGATGAAGCAATCTTTCTTGGCTACTCAACACATAGCAAAGCTTATAAAGTCTTTGTTAAAAAAACAACAACTCTAGAAGAGTCGGTACATGTAGATTTCAATGAGACTAACCATGTAGGAAGAAGAAATGGGTCAGAGGAAGATGGAGACTCAGTCTCACAAAAACCATCCTCTAAACCAATCTAATCATCAACAAAGGATGAACCATCTGAGATTAGATTCTCATATCAAGGAGATGAAGAGCATGGTCCAAAAGCAAAGGAAGATCTCGTTTATTATGACCTACCCAAGGAGATAAGAACCAAGAAGGATTATCTAGAAAGACTAATTCTTGACGCACCTCAGATTCCTATTTTCACCAGAGGAAACTCAGCAGGATGACAAGTCACCCAGCATTTTTCTCAATCATATAGCCAAAGAAGTTTGAAGATGCAGAACATGATGAAAGTTGGATGATGGCCATGCAAGAAGAACTTGATCAATTTAGTAGAAATGATGTCTGGGATCTTATTCCAGTCCCAAAGAACAAATCTATCATCGGTACTAAGTGGGTATTCAGAAACAAGCTCGATGAAGAAGGAAAAGTGGTCAGAAATAAGGCAAGACTTGTAGCTCAATGATATAATTAACAAGAAGGAATTGATTATGATGAGACATTCACTCCAGTAGCTAGACTTGAGGCAATAAGAATCCTTTGTGCTTTTGCATCTCATATTGGATTCAAACTGTACCAAATGGATGTAAAAAGCGCCTTTCTAAATGAAGTCATCTTAGAAGAAATCTATGTGAAACAACCCCTAGGATTTAAAGATTCAAGACATACACATCATGTATTCAAACTAAAGAAAGACTTGTATGGATTGAAGCAAGCTCCTAGAGCTTAGTGTGAAAGACTAACAAGCTTTCTCATCTCAAAAGGATACATCAGAGGCAAGACAGACACTACTCTATTCATTAGAAGGAAAAACAAAGATATATTTCTTGTTCAGATATATGTTGATGACATCATCTTCGGAGCTACAAATGACAAGCTATGCAAGGAATTTAGTTCTCAGATGAAGAATGAAATTGAGATGTCAATGATGGGGGAGTTGACTTTCTTCCTCAGCCTACAGATTAAACAAAATCAAATAGAATATTCATCAACCAATCTAAGTACACAAAATAAAATTTGAAGAAGTTTGGAATGGAGGATGGAAGAGAGATGTCAACTCCTATGGCTTCAAAGGACTCAGAAGGAAAGAAGGTTGATCAGAAGCTTCTCAAATGAATGATTGGGTCCTTGTTATATCTCACAGCAAGTAGGCTTGATATTTACTATGCTGTTTGCTACTGTGCAAGATACCAAATTGATCCAAGAGAGTCGCATCTGAGTGCAGTAAAGAGAATTCTAAGATATTTGTTTGGAACCATAGAAGCCGGATTATGGTATCCAAATAATGGAGATTTCTCTCTAAAAGGACTCATCGATGCGGATTATAGTAGAGATCAATTAGAAAGGAAGAGCATTACTGGAGGATGTCACTTTTTGGGAAATTGCATTATCTCTTGGTATAGCAAGAAACAAACCTCAGTCGCATTATCTACCAAAGAAGCAGAATACATGGCTGCTAGAAGTTGTATCACTCAAGTTCTTTAGATCAAGCAATAACTAGAAGACTACGGAATCAAGAATGAATGCATAGAGATTCTTTGCGATAACAAAAGTGTAATTGATCTATCGAAGAACCCTATTCAGCATAGTAGAATGAAGCACGTTAACTTCAGACATCACTTCATAAGGGATCACATCCTTAAGAAATATGTAAAGTTGGTTTATATCTCTACTGAAGATTAGAGAGTAGATATCTTCATTAAGCCTCTAAGCAAGGATCAATTCACCTTTCTCAAAAGAGAAATTGGAAAGAGTAATCTAGTATGAAGTATGATTAGAAGATAACATTATTCTTCAGAAGATAGTTCAATTCTCAGAAGAAAAGCTTCAGAAGAAAAGAATGTCATCTGAAGTAAAACATGTCTTAGAAGGAGAATAACTCAAAAGGAACAGCCCACGAAGTGCTCCAAATTTCAAAATTCAAAAACCTGAATCCCAAGCCGGACCTTTAGGTTAAAACTATTCACATTCTACTGTCAGTTAAGCCTTTAACAGTTTCTCATAAAGTAAACGGTAAATACAAAAACCGTCAACATTTATTACCGTCCTTTTTATTATCCTACCCCTCTGAATTCTCAGTATAAATAAGTGATTGATGTTTATCCTCAAATCACTTTACCAAAAATTATTCTCAATCTCTCGATTAACTCTCGTCTCATAAACCCTCTCAAACCCCAATATTCAAAAATCATTTTCCTAAATCTAAATGGCACCTAAAATACCAAGATCTTCCAAAAACCCTAAAGGGTAAGTTATAATCCAAATCCCTCAAAAGCCCTTTGTTCTTGTTCTATACAGATTAAATCCCACCAACATTATCCCATAGAGATTCTTAGGAGATAATTCTTTCTTACAAGCATCTCCCTTCAAAGAAACAATTGAGTTCCATTAACTTGGGACTTGGATCAGACTGAAGGAGCTTACTTTTACCTCCATTGTCCTTGAATTTTACAAGAACCTAAAGAGATGCACTGTGAGTGATGAAGAGCTCAAAGCCACAGTTAAGGGAAAAGAAATCACCATTTCTCCAGCTTTTCTTGCAAAGTTGTTGAATTTGAAGGATGAAGGGTTGGGTCTCAGGAGAGGATGCGAAGAGTCAACCGGCTATGATAAGATGACGTATATGCTAGAAGGGTGGTTTGGGGGAGAAGATAAGCACCCATATGCAGCAGGAGCCTAGATATTGGCAGTTTGTAATGGCAAATATTCTACTTCTGAAGATGAATTCCACAAATGCAGTATCAAGTTATGAGCACTACATCCTGGTTCACTTGATGGATAAGAAGAAGGTTAACTAGCCTATAGTCATTATGCAGCATATGCTTCATTACAAGTTCACACTTGGTGGTCTTATCAGTAGGATAGTTGCATCCTATGATATAAACTGCTCAGATGAGGATGAATCTCTAGGTAGCGAGATAGTGAAGGAGATATTCGATAAAAAGGTAGATTATGGAATGAAATGGGATAGTGAAGAGGCATTGAAGAAAGATATGATCAAGAAGTAGAGGGAGAAGGAGCTGAGGCTAGCCAAGAAAGGAGATTCAATAAAAGGGGTTAAGGAAGTCTCCCCCAAAGGAAGAGGGAGCCTGTGATGAAAAAGGAGGAACTCCCTAAGGCCAAGAGAAGTAGAGTAAGCTGAAGTAAGGCACTTGTTGCTGAAGATGTGGCATTTCCTAAACCTTCTTCTGAAGCTACCGAAGGAAAGGCTAAAGGAATTACTTTTTCAATGAATAAATTCTAGTGTATGCCTAGACTATGGAGCAGAATAATTCAGAAGAAGATGAGGAGGATAGGAGGCCAATTAGTAATCTGACTAGGAGGAGGAGAGGAGAATTTGATCCAAATATGGCCATCCCTAGTGATGAGGAAGAAGAAAAGGTTGAAGAGAAAGAAGAAATGGTTGAAGAGAAGGATAAAAAGGTGGAGGAGAAAGAGGAAAGGGTAGAAGAGAAGAAAGAAAAGGTGGAAAAGAGAGTAAAAGGTGGAAGAGAATGAGGAGAAAGTAGAAGAAAAGAGGAGGAGGAAGAAGCCCAGAACTTATGGCGAGATTGTGGTATTAGAAGATGATCCTGAGAAGGCTAACATGATCAAGGCCATAAACCAAAGCCTGGTTGAGGTCTTCTCTACATCTACTCCCAAGAAAGGGGTTACTAGAGATATAAGGATTACTGCACCTAAGGTAGAAATGAGGTCATTGTCTAAAGGAAAAAGGGTGCCTGTGATAAGTGTATAATTACACTTATTATCATATTAATTTTACATAGTAAACACTATATTTTAAGTCATTTTTATACTTCATATAAAAGATTTCACGTGGTATGTAGTTGTTTTTTATGCAAATGCAGATACTAGGTAAAATCTTGTGAGTAAAATTATCAAAAGTGGAATTCTATGAAAAAAGAGTGAAAAAGGGTTGAAAAGATGCGTGGAACTCAAAGATTTGGCTTAGGATCGAAGCTGTCGAAGATTGGTGAAGTTACAAGGAGAATTCTGAAGAATAATGCAATTCACGGTTGTGACAAGCATTCACAGTCGCGACTTGTTCTTCTTCAAAACAGTAGTCTGCCAATCAAAGATTCACGAACGTGACATATATATCGCGATCGCGACATGGACGATTTTATAGTTCTATCTGCTGAACTACCAACTGCCAGTTAAGCATGATCAACCGCCATCAACTACCAACGAAAAGACACTTATCAGGAGTCAACCAATCATGAAAAGGTGCCTATCCATTATGGATTATATCAAAGCTTCTCAACCAATCACAATTAAGAGATGCAATCATTCACCAGTGGACACAAACCTTCGTTTGGATAGACGTAACCCTTCGAACTCTATAAATAGGGCTCCAAACTTCACAAATTTCATGCATCAAAGTGACACCAAAAGAGAGGAGAATATTAGAGTGCAATTATAGGGTTACATATAGTGTGTGTAGATAGAGAGTACGCTACGTTCATAAGCGTTAGCAAGAAAATGTTTAAGTGATTCGAATCCTTGTTTCGATCACTAGATTCTCTACATTCTCAAGCAATTGTTGTATAAGTGTTCTTGCAAATCACTTATCAATAAAAGTTTTCATTCTTCAATATTCGTTTGTTCGATATTCGCAAAGAATAGCATCCTAGCTAAGGTTTTGTACGGGCCGGGACCGAATTCAAAGTAGAGATAGGAATTGCAGGGAATTGATGACTCCCATTACAGAGTGGATACTGTTTGATCAACTTTAGCTTTCACTTGCATACCTTACAACTTTCCTTTGCTTTCTACTTATACTTTCTATTTCGAAGTTTATGATATGTCTATTTGTCATATTGAGTATTTCGTATTAAGTCTTTTATGTTAATCAAGTTATATGCATTGGAGTTAATTTTAAGAGTAGTTTCGGGGTTAACAATATTATGTATAATCACTGGATCTGTTATATAATGTTTTTTAGTGAGCCAACATTTTTGAAATGGTAACTTGCTAAATGTGGCTATGTGAGAGCGACCTGTACTAAGCATAGTATTGATGTTGTCCAGGTTTACATAATTGTCTTAATTCGTTTGCGCTAGATTTAGAAAAGTTATTTCATGTGTTTCTCTTTGAACATCTGAATATTTAGAACCGAGTCTGTTAGATTAGTTAAGTGAATCATAACATCTTTGTTGGACTTGCATGTTTTCCTTGCTATCCTTATTTCATAGGGAAAACTCTATATATTTAGGTTCTCTAATGTTTCATACCTATATTTACTCATTTTTCATTATAACCCTCTTATCCAAAAATATACATTATTTTATTTTCTTTTTATTTTATCTTCCTTGTTGATCTTTACAGCTAGCCCTTCCCTGTGAGACAGATATCTTTTAAAACTACATCGCAATTTTATACTTGTAGTTATCATCATTTTTCTATTTGATAAGAGGTACTGACAACACCTATATTTTTCGTGAACAAGTTTTTGGCACCATTGATATATAGCCGAATCTTGTGAACAAATCATTATACTTATCAGTAGGAAAGTGGTGAACACCCCCCTCCCCCAAAAAATTGTTGAGTTCTATTGTTTAAGTAATGCTCTCTTAATCTAAAAAGAAAAAGAACCCTAGATTAGGGCTTTTGAATCAATTTCTTCCAATATCCATCAGATTTCTGAGCTGAAACACGATCTAAATAGCTTTTCTAAGAAAGGGTGCTGGTTCATGAAGATAGTAATTGAAAATGCAAACTAGCAAGGTGGAATTTTAAAACTTAAAATTAACCTAAAAGATCTCCTAAGCATGTGTTCGCCACCTTTTTACTGATAATATAAAAGTTCTAAATATTAACAGGTTTTGTCAATACCTCTTATCAAATAGAAAAATGATGATAACTACAAGTATACAATTGTTATGTAGTTTTAAAAAATATCGATCCCATAGGAAAGGAATTCGGTTCTAAGGATCAACTAGAGTTACGGGATAAAAGAAAATAAAATAAGTTGAAGGTTTT
>CATIWQ010459925.1:0-17585 GCA_949673415.1 Euphorbia schlechtendalii | reverse complement strand
GTAATTTCTCTATGATTTCGGTTTTTGCTATATCTACATGAATTCCTTTCTCATCTATCTTATGACCTAAAACTATACCTTCATTTACCATAAAAAGACATTTCTCCTAGTTCAATACCGAATTAGTTTCCTCACATCTAGTAAGTACTTTATCTAAATTTTCTAGACATGATTCAAAAGAATCTCCATATACAGAGAAATCATCCATGAAAACTTCCATAATATCCTTCACATACTTACTAAAAATATCCGAAACATACCTTTAAAAAGTAGTTGGAGCATTGCATAACCCAAAAGGCATTCTTCTATAGGCAAACGTACCAAATGGACATGTAAAAGTGGTTTTGTCTTGGTCTTCTGGCCTAATATGAATTTGAAAATAACCAGAGAATCCATCTAGAAAATAGTAAAATGCATGACCTGATATCCTTTTTAACACTTGGTCTATAAATGGTAAAGGGAAATGGTCTTTCCTAGTGGCTGCATTTAATTTTCTATAATCTATACAAACTCTCCATTCAGTTTTTGTCCTAGTAGGAACTAAGTTACCCTTTTCATTCTGAATTATAGTAATACCTCCTTTCTTCGGAATGCATTGAACAGGGTTGACCCATTCACTGTTTGAAATTGGATAGATAATTCCTGCGTATAATAACTTAATGATTTCCTTCTTAACAACTTCCTTCATGTGAGGATTTAATCTTCTATGCCTTTCTATTCTAGGTTTAGTCTCATTTTGCAAATTTATGGAATGCATTACTATATTAGGACTAATTCCTCTAATATCGGAAATTTGCCAACCAATACTCCTAATTCTCCCCTTTATTGTTTCTAATAATGCTTCTTCCTGCAGACTAGATAACTTACTAGAAATGATAATAGGTGTGAGCACGGGATTTTGTACCAGCTCACGCGTTCAATGATGATGGCTTTTCGGGATATTTATCCTCGAATCACACGATTTTTGATCGTCCGATGATCTTCATATGGGAGTTTTCCTCGTCACTGAATTTAAAAGGAATTTAATTTAGAAAATTAACTAAAAAAATATAAAAATACACAAAAAATTTCGAAAACGCAACCGACAGCCGGACCCGGAGCTTGCCTCACCTATACTTGGCGAGGCACGGCTCGCCAATGACCTGGCGAACTTTGCCATGCCCTGGCGAGGCTCACCAGGGTTCTAGTGAGGCTCGCTAGATGTTCTAGCGAGGCTTCCCTCGCTAGGCTGGTGAGGCCTCGCCAAATTGGCAAGGCAGCCTCGCCAAAAGGCTGACTAGGCCTCGCCAAGAGCCTGGTGAGGCCTCGCTGGGCCTTCTGGCGAGGCCTTGCCAGACTACTCCTTATTTTGGATTTTTCGGTACTTTTTTCTATAAATTGTCGGGTCTTTTTCAGTACATGGGGCCCAAAAAATTCAAAGAGAAAAATTATTCCCTTCAGATAAAAATATAAAAAAATATTTTCTTTTATTCTAACATTTTTTCTTGGATTCAAAACACTTTTGGATCCCAAATTTCTTCATTTTAAAATCAAACTTCGCTTCATCTATTTCTTAAAATTTCCTCAGATATTCTCGGGCCTAAAATAAATTTGGTACCTGAGTCTGATTATCTTTTGTATAAATAAACACATTATTTTCCAACCATACAATTGTTTTCACATTAAACCACAATAACTACAAAAACGAACGAGGAACACTCCCGGGGATCGAACGGACTCACCGAACTGGATTCACGCCAAAAGGGTAAAGCCTTTGAGTTCCTAGAGCTGCTTATTTCGTGCTCCTCTTTTTCTTTTTAATTTCTTTCTACATGTGAACCTAGGAATTATTTTATTTTATTGTATTGTAATTCTCTTCTTCTTCTTTTATTTCTTTTTTTTTTAATTTTTGTATTAGAATACCCTCACGAAGGGAATAAAAATATATTCCCGGATAACGGACCTCACGTTTTGTCATGCAAGCATTTTCATTAATTAAATTGATCAACCAATGTGCTAATAAAACAAATGGGTTTTTTTTAAATAACAAACACTTTATCACGATTGATTTTTTTAGGCCACACGGGCCTCACTAAATTCAAAATTGAGCATACGTGCCATATTCCGTGCTAACCTTTGTGGATGCAAGTTAGATGTATGCTTAGGATTTATTTTCCTTCGGGTATTGTATATATTTTTACTAAAATGTAATTAATCGGTTAGCGGGTGGTTACATTCCTCGATTTTTGAAGCCTTGTAATTTTCATTTTCTGCTTTTACTTTTCGCATTTACTTACTGTTTTGTGGATGACTTAATTTTCCGCTTTGTAAATAATTCATTATTTCGCAATATGTGAATCATGCATTTAACTCTAAAAATGACCTAAGCGTGAATATGCACAATTAAAAGAACACGGTTTTCTGTAGATGTAATATAATGTGATCACATAAGAAATAAGCAACTTGTCCCGGACCTGAATCTCTGTGTCTTGGTGGGCCGTCCCCCGGACGTTAAACCTCACAGGACTCTAATTCCTGGAAAGAGCTAATCTAGGTGGTGACTCCACACTAAGAGACGGCGGATTAGGGTTTGAACTGATCTTAAACGTTTTTCACCTTTTTCTCTTTCAACCTTTTTTTTCCCGGGTCCCCGACCCGGCACTTTTCTCTTTTTCCAAACACCTAGGTGGACCGCGCCTATGAAATCGTGCGCTCTCAGCCCACCGTTCCGTGTCGTCTGCTCACAATAGGTAGGGTATTGTTTCTTCCTAAAAATGCATATTTTAAATGAATAGGCAATTGCTTCAATTTTACTAAGGGTGGTTTATCTATAGAAGGTGGTATAGGATCATCTTCTCTAACTAATTTTTCGGTTTCAGAGGAATATTCTAAATTTCCAAGGGATTTAGATGCTGATTCTTCAAAAGATGTAACATGACATATTTCATCTACACATGCATCAATTAAATTATTGATCATGTAATCACCACAAAACTTATCCCAATGCATGTTAGCAAACATTTTGACTCTAGACAAAATAAAACAACAAACAAATATAAAAATAGAATAAAATAAAGAAAACTAAAACTAAAAAAAAATGTACCTTATTTCCAGCAATTAAACTTTAGAACTTACTCAGCTTCCCAACAATATCTTCAAAACACAATTACCTTCCCCGGCAACGGCGCCAAAAACTTGTTTGCCACTTTTCTACTGATAAGTTTAATCAATAATGGTTCCAAAATCTCGTGAACTGTTGGCTATTTACTGCGTCAATACCTCTTATCACATAGAAAATGATGATAACTGCAAGTATACAATTGCGATGTAGTTTTAAAAGATATCGAACCCACAGGGAAGGAACCAGGTCTAAAGATATATAAGGGAAAGATAAAAAAAAGGAAATAAAAATAGAATTAATATTTTTGGGTAGGAAGATTAGAATGAATAGTTGAGAAAATATAGATGTGGAAGTTTAGAAACTCTAAGTGTAGAGATTTTTCATTACGAACAAGTATAGCAGAGAAAACATGCGAGCTTAACAAAGATGTTTCGATTCTCTAGATTATCTAACAGACTTGGTTCAAAACACTCAGATGTTTAATGATTCGCCGCAGAGCAACATATGAAATGACTTTTCTAAGTCTAGTGCAAACGAATTAAGACAATTGTGAAAACCTGGACAACATCAATACTAGGCTTAGTACGGGTCACTCTCACATAGCCACATTTAGCAACTTACCATTCTAAAAATGTTGGCTCACTAAACAACGTTATATCACAGATCTAGTGATTATAAAAGATATCGTTAACCCCGAAACTACTCTTAAAATTAACTTTAACGCATATAACTTGATTCGTCAATTCCCGTAATTCCTATGTCTGCTTTGAATTCGGTCTCGGCCCGTACAGAACTTTCGCTAGGATGCTATTCTTTGCGAATATCAAACAAATGAATATTGAAGAATGAAAACTTTTATTGATAAGTTATTTGCAAGTACACTTATACAACAATCGCTCGAATACATAGAGAAATCTAGTGATCAAAACAAGGATTCGAATCACTTAAACATTTTCTCGCTAACACTTTGGAACGTAGCGATTCTAACTACACACAAACTATATTTATCACTTTTTCTAATTCTAATGCTACCTATTACACTCTGGTGTTGCACTTCTAGAACGCCACCTGAATCCATGAAATTTGTGAGATTTGGAGCCCTATTTATAGAGTTCGAAGGGTTACATCTATCCAAACAAAGTGTCACATCCATTGGTGAAATATTGCATCTCTTCAATGTGATTGGTTGAGAGACTTTGATTCAATCCACAATGGATAGGCACCTTTTCATGATTGGTTGACTCCTGATAAGTGTCTGTTCGTTGGTAGTTGATGGCGGTTGGTCATGCTTATCTGGCGGTTGGTAGTTAAGAAGATAGTACCAGAAAACCATCCATGTCGTGACCGTGATGTACATGTCATGACCGTGAATCTTTGTTGGCAGACTTCTGTTTCTGAAGTAAACAAGTCGTAACCGCGAATGATTCCCGTGACCGTGAATTGAGTTTTACTCAGAATTCTTCTTGTAACTTCACCGATCTTCGACAACTTCGATCCTATGCCAAATCTTTAAGTTTCACGCATCTTTTTGCACAATTTTTACTCTTTTTTCATAGAATTCCACTTTAGCTCATTTTACTCCCAAGATTTACCTAGTATCTGCATTTGCATAAAAAACAACTACATACCACGTGAAATCTATTATATGAATTATAAAAATGACTAAAACTATGGTGTTTATTGTATAAAATTTATATGATAATAAGTGTTATTATACACTTATCAAAAATCTTATGTATGTTAGAGATACTATTAGTCCATGGTATGCCGACTTTGAAAATTATTTGGTTACACATACTTTACCCTCTGATTTAGATTCTAATGGTAAGAAGAAATTTCTTAAAGATATTAGATCATTTATGTACACATACTTTACCCTCTGATTTAGATTCTAATGGTAAGAAGAAATTTCTTAAAGATATTAGATCATTTATGTGAGATGACCCTTATTTGTTTACGATATGTGCCGATGGTATTATTCGTAGATGTATAGATAATACTATCTTTTCTTCAGTTTTAAGTCATTGCCATAATAGCATAAATGGAGGACATTGAGGACCAGAAAAAACCGCTGCTAAAGTTCTAGTGAGTGGGTTTTATTGGCCAATATTGTTCAAGGATGCTAGAGATTTTGTTAAGAATTGTGATAATTGTCAAAGAACAGGAAACATAAGTCGAAGAGATGAGATGTCGTTGAAAATATCTTAGAAGTGGAGCTTTTTGATGTTTGGGGTATAAATTTCATGGGACCATTTCCTACCTCTAATGGTAATAATTATATTTTGGTTGTAGTTGATTATGTTTCACAATGGGTTGATGCTAGCGCATATAGTAAGAATGATGCTAGAGTAGTTGCTAAGTTTCTTAAGTAATTATTTAGTAGATTTTGAGTTCCTAGGACCATAATTAGCGATGGAGGTTAACATTTCATCAATAAGACTTTTGAAATCTTGATGCATAAGTATGGAGTATATCATAAGGTTGCTACCCCATATCACCCTCAGACTAGTGGTCAAGTAGAAATTTCTAATCAAGAAATTAAGTGGATTCTAGAAAAGACTGTCTCGAATTCTAGGAAGGATTGGACTACTAAGTTAAATGATGTATTATGGGCTTCCAGAACCACTTTTAAAACACCTATTGGTATGACACCCTGTAAGTTGGTTTATGGAAAGGCTTGTCATTTACCTGTAGAATTAGAGCATAAGGCTTTATTGGCTTTGAAGAATTTAAATATGGATTTACACAAAGCAGGTGAAAGAAGAAAGTTGGATTTAAATGCGTTAGAAGAACTACGTTTATCGTCATATGAAAATGCAAAGATCTATAAAAAGAAGACAAAACGATGGCACGATGCAAAACTACTAGAAAAGAAGTTTAAGATAAGAGATAAGTTCTATTATATAATTCCAGACTTTGCTTGTTCCCTAGAAAAGTAAAATCTCATTGGAAGGGACCTTACGAAGTTATTCAGGTATTTGACAATGGAGCATTGGAATTGAAAGCTGAAAATGGAGAAATATTTCGAGCCAATGGCTAATGATGCAAACCTTATCTTGAAAATAAATTTGAACAACAAGACGTTGATGTTCAATTACTATCTTTACCATGAATCATTATATCTATGAAAATAGTAAATATTTATTATTTATATTTAACATGTTTGTTTTTCTAGGACTAAATCTAAAAATTGAGGAAATAGAAGAATTGAAGAAGGACGTGACCGTGACTATAGATCGTGCCTGTGACATTATGCAGTAAAACCTTCTGTTCCTATTGTGAAGAAAGTCACGATCGTGACAAGCTTTCGCAATCGCGACACGGGAAGAATATGACCGTTGCGGATCGTGATTAACATGTGATAGATGGCTGAAACTGCCATTAACGGCTAGTTTGAAGGAAAAATGGCTATATTGACTATTTAAACCAATGAGAGACCTATTAGAACTCTATATAAAGGTCTAGATTGAACCCATAACCACCACAACCTTCTAAAAGCTTTCTAGAGTTCTGATTTATTCAACTCTATTCTTCTACATTTCAAACCTTTTTCAACCTTTACTTCAAAAACCAACATGCCTCATATTAAGGTAGCCGCCAAATAGAAGAGAAATACCAAACTCTCAATAAGAATATGGTTATCCTTTTCCCATTCGTTCATGTGAGGAGGAAAAGATTCCAAGTTTTGAACAAATTGGAAATCACCGGTATGATATTTCTTGATTTTTTTTGAAGACTTTGGGTCTCCATGACCAAATGGGGATGTATATCTATGGCTTGGGTTTAAGCATGTTTGTGGGGATGTGATTTCCACAAAATCGTGATTGGATTTTGGAATGTTAAGTGACTTTCGATTTTGAAGACAAAAAGAAGTGGGCAATTCAATTTCACAACCAAGGTAGATGATAAGTGTATAGTTACACTTATTATCATGACATTTTCAATCATAAAACGATATGGTTTTGTTTTATTTATACTTCATATAAAAGATTTCACATGGTATGTAGTTGTTTTTTATGCAAATGTAGAAACTAGGTAAATCTTGGGAGTAAAATGATCAAAAGTGGAATTCTATGGAAAAAGAGTGAAAAAGGTGCAAAAAGATGCGTGGAATACAAGGATTTGGCTTAGGATCGAAGTTGTTAAAGATTGGCAAAGTTATGAAGAAAAGACAAGAGGAAAAAGACTAGTCACGATCGCGACACCCATTCGCAATCGCGAGTTGTTACTCTTCATAAGCTGAAAGTTACAAATCATTATTCACAATAGCGATATGTGATTCGCGGTCGTGACTTGTGACGGTTATTAGTTATCTCTTTTCAACTACCAATTGCCAGATAACAACGATCAACCGCCATCAACTACCAACCGAAAAGAAACCTTTTGAAAGTCAACCAATCATGAAAAGGTGCCTTTCCATTATGGATGAGGATGAATCTTTGTATCCAATCATAGTAAAGTGATGCAACTCTTCATCAATGGACACGACTTTTAGTTTGGATAGACGCAACCCTTCGCACTCTATAAATAGGGTTCAAACTCAATCAATTTTATGGTATGTGGTATGTATGTATGCATGGTGTGTGACAATAGATAGTATGCGTGTATCGATAGAGAGTGAAAATATCTAGATTTCGCTATGTTCAAAGTCTTAGCGAGAAAAATGTATAAGTGTTTCGATTCCTATTTCGATCACTATATTTCTACACAAATTTGAGCCTTTGTTGTATGAGTGTAATTGCAAAGCACTTATCAATAAAAGTTTTCATTCTTCAATATTATTTTATTCGAGATTCACAAAGAATAGCATCCTAGAGGAGGTTCTGTACGTGTCAAGACCGAATTCAAAGTAGACGCAGGAATTGTAGAAATGACGACTCCCATTAAAGAATGGATATGGTTTGATCAACTTTAGCTTTCACTTGCATACCTTACAACTTTACTTTGTTTTTTGCTTATACTTTATATTTCGAAGTTTATGACATATCTATGTGTCATAACAAGTCATTCGTTTTGTGTCATTTATATTAATCAAGTTAAATACTTTCAAGTTAACTTTAAGAGTGATTTTGGGGTTAACAAGATTGTGTATAGTCATTGGATCTGTGATTATAACACTGTTTAGTGAGCCAACATTTTTGGAATGGTAACTTCCTAAATATGGCTATGCGAGAGCGACCCGTGCTAAGCATAGTAATATTGTTATCCAGATTCTTATAAGTGTCATAATTCATTTACCCTAGACTTAGAAAAGTCATCTCATATGTTGCTCTGCGGTGAATTATTGAATATTAGGGCGTCTAGAATCGTATTTGTTGAAGTTATCTAGTGTACGAAATATTCTTGATGATTTTGCATGTTTTTCTCTACTAAACTTGTTCTTAGGAATATCTTTATATTTTACATCTTCTATAGTCTGTTCATACATCTATCTATTCATCCGTCTATAATACAAATCATCTAACTCCAATAAAATTCCCTATTTTCGTTTGCCCCGTAACTCTTAGATGGTCTTTAGAACCAAATTCCTTCCCTATGGGATCGATATCTTTTAAAACTACAGCGAAACTGTATACTTGCAGTGGTCACCATTTTTCTATTTGATAAGCGGTATTGATAACAAATGTTCGTATTTTGAACTTCTTAACTTGTCAGTAGAAGAGTGGGGAACAAGGTTTTTGGCTTCATTACGAAATATAAGCCCTTAGAATAAGTAGAGTCAAAACCTTACGATCAAGTTTTTGGCATCGTTACCGGGGAAGGCAAGTGCGTTCTTAGAGATCAAATATTTGGAGTATACAGTATATTTTTCTAATGTATATATTGGTTTCTTTCTTAAACTATATAAGTTGTCAAATCCGAAGAATATGAAATAATCATCTTGGAGGTGATACGTCATATCATTACGTCTGAATTATCAATAAATAGAAGAAATTCTTCTATTTTTCCTATTCACATTCACGACCCCTATTCGCGCTCGTGAATCCCTAATTAAAACTCTTTATTCTCAAATTCTATAAGTCACAATCGTGACATATAATCACGATCGTGCAACATATAATCATGATCGCGACTTGTGCGATAACTGCAGTAGTTTTGCAGTTATTTGACAGTTATTCCACTAACCCCTATAAGATTGATGTGGGAGTGCTTATCAAATTCCCACTTCTACAATCTGAATTTCCGCCTTTCAAAGCTCAAATCTATTCCAAATCCGGAACTACTTCAATTTTTTCAAACTTTTCTTTAATTCACAATGGTTATCGCAAATAAATCAAACCTAGTTTCGCCTACAAATCTCCAGGAATGGTATGAGGCTCCATTCCTGATCCATTCTAGAGAAGAAGGGGATCATTTTGAAGTCATTAAGGAGGCTGAATATAAGAGTTCCTATACCATTGATAGGAACAGCTTCATCAACCTTAGTATTTATGACAGAGTTATGTATTATCTGAGGATTCTTAACTTTATTATTTACTCAAATATGAATCTGGGTAACGGTGTGGACAGCTGTATGGAAATGTTGGTCACATTGGTATGGAAGAATAACAGGAAGAACTGCTTAGTTTATCATCACCATGGGAAAGAGTATAAGTTGACAAGGAAGGCACTGGAAAAGTATATGGGTTTTCCAAAGGATTACTATTACAAGATGCTTCCTGAATGGGATTCCTTACCAACATGGAATCACCTGACTGGCTAAACCGAGTACAAACAGGAATCTGCCTATAACCGGTGGATTCGTGACCCATGTTTGCTCGCACTGCACTTTTATTTAAGTCGAGCGTTGTTTGGCAAGTCAACATTCGACCTTGTCATTCCTGAAGAAAATTTGTGTTGGAAGCAATTTGGGATGGCATACCTGTTGATATTTTGGGAATTATGATGGAAACACTCATGTCTAGTGCGCAAAACCCCGGAATAATAGCATACGGGTGTCAAACTATGGCAAATTTGTTGGGCCAGATTGGAAGAATGCCCTACGCCACTGAAGTCTTTACTGATGAAGATGAGATTTTGAAATTAAAGATGGATGTTTTCTTCGAGTATGGATTTCTGATCAGGTGCATTGGGGTTGATATAATCATCTATGATTGGAAATCATGGGATGACAGAGTGGAAGCTGATAGACGACGAGAATGGGAAATCACGAGGGAGGAAGAACGTAGTACAACCAACCTCCATGGAAGGTTGAATGAACTTTTAGAGGTGCAGATCTCGATTCATAGGAAAATTGATGATATTCATACTCTTATGTTTGATGTCGAGCAAGATCTACAGGAGTCCTACTATAAGATAGATCTATTGACAGAATCGCTTTCCTCTGAATAAATATTCGCTTCCCACTTAGATTTAGGATTCTGTATAGTTTATTGTTTCTTGTTTGTTGTTTATTTTCTTTTGTTTATTTAATTGTTTGTTTATCAAAATTGTTGAATATAATTTATAAAATATTTATTATTTAACATATTTGTTTTCATAAGTTTTCTAGGACTAAGTCTAAAAATTGAAAAGATAGAAGAAATGTAGAAAGTCGCGACTGTGACTATAGATCGTGCCCGTGACATTATGCAGTGAGGCTTTCTATTTTTATCTTGAAGAAAGTCACGATTGTGATCGTACAGAATATTACCGCCACAGATCGTGATTTAACACGCGACAGATGGTTAAAACTGCCATTAACGGCTAGTTTGAAGGAAAAACAGCTATATTGACTATTTTGGCAAATCAATGACCTATTAGAACTCTATATAAAGGTCTAGATTGATTCTATATTGACCACAACCTTCTACAAAGCTCAAAAATTCTAATTCTTTCATCTCAAAACTTCTACAATAAAAAAACCTTTTCTTTCAACCTTTACTTCAAAAACCAATATGCCTTGTATTAAGGTAGTTGCAAATAGGAGAGAATTCCCAAACTACCAATAAGATTACGGTTGTCCTTTTCCGATTCGTACACGTGAAGAAGGGAAAAGATTCCAAGTTTTAAAGAAGTTGGAGATCAACGGTATGACCTTTCTTGATTTGGTTTTCTTGGAGATTTTAGGACTTCATGAACAAATGGGGATGTATCTTGCTGATTTGGGTTTAAGCCGATTTGTGGAGATGCGATTTCCACAAAACTGTGATTGGATTTTAGAATGTCTAGTGACATTCGATTTTGAAGATAAAAGGAAGAGGATTATTCAATTTTGTAACCAAGGAAGGCATTATACCATCACAAGAGAGATGATGAGTGTTTGGTTCATGTTCGAAGTTGAAAATTCATCTAGCATGACAGATTCTTTTCAACCAAATCGAGTTTGGGCAGATTTACCGGGTAAGAGAGTCTTCGACCCCAATAATTATTCCAATAAACTTATTAAGGATGAGTGCTTTCTTCTTCTCCACAAATACCTTTCCACTTCGGTATTTTATCGAGTAGAGAATACAAAAGTTCAAAAGAAAGATTTGTTTGTTCTTTCTTGTGCTTTGATGAAGCAAAAAGCAGAATTTGTGGATATTATTTAGGATATGATGAAGAAGAATTATACGAGTATGAGGAACAAGATTAGAGCGGCAGAAATTATCACCTCTATCATCTTGGAAGCGAAACCCTATGTCTAACAACCGGGTGAGTATTTTCATTATATGGATGGGAACTACTTGAAGAATATCAGACTTCTTCAAGAGAACAATGGTGTATATTCTTTATACTCCCATTCCAACCCCACCAAGAAGTTAATCTCAACTCATGATGATTCTTCCATTGGCCCATCTGATCCAATTGCTAGACGTTATCCTGGTAAGGCTTCGATGATCGAAGAGGAAGATGAAGAAGAAGAAGATGAAGCTCTGGAAGATTGGAAGGTGAGCATGCAACAATAGCTAGACAATTGCAAAGCGGAACTTGGAGTAATGATTAAAGACATGAAAATTCTGAAGAAAAGTAATAAATCGATGCTTCGAAAATTACTTTCTTTAGAAAACAAAATTTTCAATTTACTCCCAGTCCCCCGGATTCTCTTTCTCTATAGATCTGGTTTACTCTTTTCTTTTCTTTTTCTTTTTCAAATTTTTTAGACTAGTTATTTGTTTTTAGTTTTTAGTTTTTCAATTTTAATAAAGACTTCTACAATGAGGACGTTATGTTCTTTAGTGTGGGGGGCGTTTGTAAACAATCCTGAAAATCCAAAAAAATTAAATAAGATTAAAAATTGAAGAATTTGAAAATTTTTCTTGATTTTTGTGTTATTTATTTATACATTATCCATACCTATACTATACTAACATATGTTCCAAGGTTATTTTGAGTGTTAGGTATTTCAAGTTATATGTTAGTACATATTTCAAACAAAATGTTTCGAGTATGACCACACGTTGAGAGTGTGAGCATTTTGGCACAACATTTATCATTTGGCAAGGATGAGTTGTGAGTAACATTCAAAAGCAACATTCAAAGTAAGTTTCGATACATATTTCAATGCAACATGAATTAGTATAAGTTATATAGTTTTAGTTTAATGTTACCGATAAGTTACTAGTGGAGTAATATCTAGTAGTGTTCTTACTATGAGTTTTATATGCAATTCTTGAATACATCCTATAAGTATTGAGTGTGTTTAAAGTGTTGGGAAACTATAGCCATAATACTTTAAAAGTGTTCAATAAAGGATGAGGGTATTAAGAGTGAAAAATCAAAAGAAAGAGAGGATAACCAATGAGTTATGCAAAAGATGAGGAATGGTACGGAGCAGAAGCTGCAACCATTCAATGAGTGAAAAAAGAAAAAGTAGCATAGCATGAAAAATGGGTACAAAGTATGAATCTATACTTCAAAAATGTATGCTTAAAAGAAAAAAATGAGAGAAAGTGGTATGAAGCATAAAATGACACCACTAAAAAAGGGGAGAGTGGTATGGAGCATAAAATGCAACCACTAAGAGTGTTTTTAACATCCTAGGTTACCTAAAAATGCCTTGAGATCAAACTTTCCAAAGTGTGCTCCTTTTGTCCTTTATACTTTATACTATACTTAAGTAAGCACATAACACTTATATGAAGATGCAATTCGGTTGACTCTCCATTAAAAGGTATGCAACTAGACTATATACATTTCACATTACTAATTTTTGGGAAATTTTGAACTTTTACTTGAATCTTATGCAACGTGGGAATGTGGTACTCACTACGATAGTCTTTCACCAAATGAAGTACGAACTTGAATTCTATTTTATACACTTCTGTTGTGTTTACCTTGAGGATAAGGAAAAAGTTAAGTGTGGGGGTGTGATAAGTGTATAATTACACTTATTATCATGATATTTTCAATCATAGAACGATATGGTTTTGTTTCATTTTATACTTCATGTAAAAGATTTCACGTGGTATGTAGTTGTTTATTATGCAAATGCAGAAACTAGGTAAATCTTGGGGCAATTTACATAATTAGTATGTTTCCAACAATTCATTTGTAAATTTTACCTTCTAAACTATTCTTATTTACATTTTTACATTCCTCTATTTTTTTAAATTTAATTTCTTATTTTTTATTTATCTCATAAACCGTTTATTTTTTCAACATGCCGCTTTAGAATATTTTCTTCATCTTCATGTTTCCCTTCAAAATAAGATCCATGATGCTATACTTTTTCTGAACTTTTTTTATTGATATATATTTATTTTATAGTTCCTTTTATAGTTGTCACATAGTTAAAACACACACTTTATTAAATACAAATAAATATAACACAACTATATCAATTTGACATATTACAAGTAAACTGTAGCAAAAATATAATATAATTACATCAATTTGAATTAACTATAAGATAACTATAATATGCGATTTTGTTACATTGAATATATCTATAAGTAAACTGTATGGTAACTATAAGATAACTATAAAATGCGATTTTGTTATATAAAAAATTAATTCAAATACAAAAAATTAATAAAAACACATAAATATAACATGTTTACATTAATTATAAATACTATAAATAAAGTATAATAAAATCATGGTAAAAAAATACCAAAAATTACGTTGTTTTGAAATAACTATAAGATAACTATAAAATCAGACGAGGTTATCACAAGGAGGTAGAAATGTAAATTCAAAACATTGACAATACACTTTTGACAATTAAATTAAGTAACAAACTAAAAAGTAATTATTTACACTAAACATAACATTTTTGTGTATTTCCCTAAATCTTGGGAGTAAAATGATTAAAAGTGGAATTCTATGGAAAAAGAGTGAAAAAGTTGCAAAAAGATGCGTGGAATACAAAGATTTAGCTTAGGATCGAAGCTTTCTAAGATTGGCAAAGTTGTGAAGAAGAGATATGAGGAAAAAGACTTATCACGACCGTGACACCCATTCGCTGTCGCGACTTGTTACCCATTCGCGGTCATGACTTGTTCTTTTTCAGCAAATCGAGTTTGGGTAGATTTGACATGAAAGCGAGCTTTCGATCCCAAAAATTTCCCAAACAAATTGATTAAGGATGAATGTATTCTCCTACTCCACAAATACCTTACCACTTCGATATTTTGTCGAGTAGAGAACACCAAAGTCCAAAAGAGAGTTGTTCATTCTTTCTTGAGCGATAAATAAGCAAAGCGGAGTTCATGGATATAATTTGGGACATGATGAAGAAGAATTCAACGAGCATGAGGAATAAGATTGGGGGAGTCGAAATTATCACCGCCATTATATTGGGTGCGTAATCCCCTATGTTCAACAACTGGGAGAGTACTTTCGATATATGGATGGGAGTTACTTGAAGAATACCAGACTTCTTCAAGAGAACGATGGTACCTTTTCTTTCTACTCCTACTCCAACTGCACCAAGAAAATAATCTCGACTCATGAAGATTCTTCCATTGGCCCATCTGATCCAACTGCTAGACGTCGTCCTGGCAAGGTTTCGATGATTGAAGAAGAAGATAAAGATGAAGAAGACGAAGCTCTGTAAGATTGGAAGGCGAGTATGCAGCAAAAATTGGACAATTGCCAAGCGGAACTTGGGGTAATGAAAAAAGACAGGAAGATTCTAAAGAAGAGTAATAAATCGATGCTTCGAAAATTATTATCTTTCTTTGGAAAACAAAATTGTCAATTTACTCCTAGTCCCTAGGATTCTCTTTCTTAATAAAAACGAGTTTACTCATTTCTTTACTTTTCTTTTTCAAAATTTTTAGACTAGTTAGTTGTTTTTTATGTTTTTCATTTTTAGTTTAAATCTCTAACAATAAGGACATTGTGTTCTTTAGTGTGGGGGGGGGGGGAATTTGTAAACATCCCAAAAATCCAAAAAAATTAAATAAATTAAAAAAGTTGAAGAATATGAAAATTTTTCTTGATTTTGTGTTATTTATACTTTATCTATACCTATACTATACTAACATATGTTTAAAGGTTATTGTGAGTGCTAGGTATTACAAGTTTAATGTTAGTGAAAATTTCAAACAAAAATTTTGTTTCGAGTTTGAGCGCATGTTGAAAGTGTGTGAGCTTCATAGCACAACATTTAGCATTTGGCAAGGATGAGTTGTGAGTAACATTCAAAAGCAACATTCCAAGTAAGTCTCGATATATATTTCAATGCAAAATGAATTAGTATAAGTTGTATAGTTTTAGTTTAATGCTACCGATAAGTTTTAAGTGGAGTAATATCTAGTAGTGTTCTTACTATGAGTTTTATATGCTATTCTTGAATACGTCCAATAAGTTTTGAGTGTATTTGAAGTGTTGGGAAACTATAGCGATCAATAAAGGATGAGGGTATTGAGAGAAAAAATCAAAAGAAAGAGAGGATAACCAATGAGTTATGAAAAAGGTGAGGAATGGTACGGAGCGGAAACTGCAACCATTCAATGAGTGAAAAAAAGTAGCATAAGATGAAAAATGTATCTGTACTTCAAAAACATATGCTTAAAAGAAAAAAAATGAGAGAAAGTAGTATGGAGCATAAAATGCAACAACTAAAAAAGGGGAGAGTGGTATGGAGCATAAAATGCAACCACTAAGAGTGTTTAGCATCCTAGGTTACCTAAAAATGCCTTGAGATCAAACTTTCCAAAGTGTGCTCCTTTGTCCTTTATCCTTTATTCTATACGTAAGAGAAGGAAATATTCGAGCGAGCGTATAAAGCTTATATGAAGATGCAATTCGGTTGGCCTTCCATTAAGAGCAAAGGTATGCAACTGAACTATATAAATTGCACATTACTAATTTGTGGGAAATTTCGTATACTTTACTTAAACCTTATGCAATGTGGGAATGTGGTACTCACTACAATAGTCTTTCACCAAATGAGGTATGAACTTGAATTACTATTTTATACACTTCTGTTATGTTTACCTTGAGTACAAGGCAAAAGTTAAGTGTGGGGGTGTGATAAGTGTATAATTACATTTATTATCATGATATTTTCAATCATAAAACGATATGGTTTAGAGTCATTTTATACTTCATATAAAAGATTTCATGTGGTATGTAGTTGTTTTTTATGCAAGTGTAGAAACAAGGTAAATCTTGGGAGTAAAATGATCAAAGATAGAATTCTATGTAAAAGGAGTGAAAAAGGTGCAAAAAGATGCGTGGAACACATGGAATTGACTTAGGATCGAAGTTGTCAAAAATTGGCAAAGTTGCAAAGAAAAATCATGAAGAAAAAACATGTCAAGATCATGACACCCATTCACGGTCGTGACTTGTCATCCTTCACAAACAGAAAGTTACCAACTATTGTTCACGATCGTAACATGTATATCGCGCTCGTGACTTGTGATAGTTTTTTGTCAACTCTTCTCAACTTTCAACCGCCGGATAAGAATGATCAACTGCCATCAACTATCAGACGAAAAGACACCTTTTGGAAGCATTTCAATCACAAAAAGTTGCCTTTCCATTGAAGATGAGGATGAAACCTTGCATCCAATCATATTGAAGTGATGCAACCCTTCACCAATGGACACGACTCTTCGTTTGGATAGACGCAACCCTTCGCACTCTATAAATAGAATCCCAGTCCAACCATTTTCGGGAGGGAATGCATGGTAGTGTGTGTAGATGTGTAGCATGTATGCATAGATAGAGAGTGAAAATTGTATAGATTTTTCTACGTTCAAAGTGTTGGAGAGAAAAATGTGTAACTGATTCGATTCTTATTTCAATCACTAGATTTCTCCTCAAATTCAAGCGATTGTTGTATGAGTGTAATTGCAAAGTAGTTATCAATAAAAGATTCTGTTCTTCAACATTCATTTGTTCGATATTCACAAAGAATAGCATCCTAGCGGAGGTTTCGTACGAGTCGAGACCGAATTCAGTGTAGACACAGGAATTGCGAGAATTGACGACTCCCATTAAAGAGTGGATACGGTTTGATCAACTTTAGCTTTCACTTGCATACCTTACAACTTTACTTTGTTTTCTACTTATACTTTCTATTTCGAAGTTTATGATATGTCTATGTGTCATAATGAGTATTTCA
>CATIWQ010459924.1:0-23572 GCA_949673415.1 Euphorbia schlechtendalii | reverse complement strand
TAGCGAGAAAATGTTTAAGTGATTTGAATCCTTGTTTCGATCACTAGATTTCTCTATATTCTCGAGCGATTATTGTATAAGTGTACTTGCAAATCACTTATCAATAAAAGTTTTCGTTCTTCAATATTCGTTTGTTTGATATTCTCAAATAATAGCATCCTAGCGGAGGTCCTGTACGGGGCCGAGACCGAATTCAAAGTAGACGTAGGAATTACGGGAATGACGACTCCCATTAAAGAATGGATACGGTTTGATCAACTTTAGCTTTCATTTACATACCTTACAACTTTGCTTTGCTCTCTACTTATACTTTCTATTTCGAAGCTTATGATATGTCTATATGTCATAATGCGTATTTCATGCTAAGTATTTTATATTAATCAAGTTATATGCGTTGGATTTAATTTTAAGAGTAGTTTCAGGGTTAACAATATCGTATATAATCACTGGATCTATGATATAACGCTGTTTAGTGAACCAACATTTTTGGAATGGTAACTTGCTAAATGTGGCTATGTGTGAGCGACCCGTACTAAGCATAGTATTGACGTTGTCCATGTTTATATAATTGTCTTAATTCATTTGAGCTAGGTTTAGTAAAGTTATTTCATGTGTTGCTCTGCGGTGAATCATTGAACATCTGAATATTTAGAACCGAGTTTGCTATATTAATTTAGTGAATCGTAACATCTTTGTTGAACTTGCATGTTTTCTCTACTATATTTGTTCTTAGGGAAAATCTCTATATTTAGATTCTCTAGTCTTCCACATCTATACTTACTCATTTTTCATTCTAATCTTTTTATCCAAAACCTCCAATCTATTTTTATTTTATTTACTCTATTTTCCCTTATTAATCTTTAGACTTGATTCCTTCCCGTGGGTTCGATATCTTTTAAAACTACATCGCAACTGTATACTTGCAGTTATCATCATTTTTCTATTTGATAAGAGGTACTGACAACACCTGTATTTTACGTGAATAAGTTTTTAGCACTATTATTGAGGATAAGCCTTTCGAAACGAGTGTAGCCAAATCTTGCAAACAAGTTATTAAACTTATCAGTAGAAAAGTGGCGAACAACCCCCAAGTCTTACCCTACTCTTAAGAAGATAAAAGTGTGTAGGAAGGTTGATGATGTTTGGGTGAGGATTGTTGAAGAAGAGGAAGTGATTGAGAAGCCCTTGAGGTAGAGTACTTGAAACAAGGCCTCGATGGTTGTGGAGGCCTCTTGTAAGAAGGTTGCGGGAAAGAGGAAGGTTTATGCTGACTTCATGGTGGAGGACTTGACCTCTCATAAATAAGGAAAGGTTGGCTCAATTGGAGGAGACCTCGAGCCTAACTATGGCCCAACTTTGCACTGGGTTCTTTCAGATGAAGGCTGTGCTGCTTAAGGTTATGGAGGATAATGAGATGATGAAGGAAAAGCTCCAAGAGATTTATAGCCATGTAGACATTGAATCTGAAGTAAAAGGTGAAGAGCTTATTCCAACAACTAAGAGGACCAGAAGGGCTATCTTGCAAGAGATAGCCATAAGTGAGAAGAAGGAGAGCTCTCCTGGAGAAGATAGAGTAGAAGGGGAAGAAGGAGACGAGAATATGGGAGATATAGAGGAAGGAGACGAGGAGGTCTTCTCCCAACCTCAGGAATGATGAAGCCCTCCTACCTCCTCCTGGTGAACGGTATCATTAAGTTTTCTCTCTTTTTCTTTCAGAACAAGATCTCCCTTAAATTTCCATGCATGTTTTTAATTACTTGTATTGCTTTGGGGACAAAGAAAACTTTAAGTATGGGAATGGTAGGTTGAGAACTTAAACCTTTTTTATTTTGTTGACTTTGTGATCTTGAAGACCTTGTAAATCTGTGTTTGTGAAAATAATCTGCATGTTTGAAGTTCTTACTTTTACTAGTCTACTATTTTATGGATTATTCTGCTTGATAACAACCTGTAAATTTTGAACTTGTTTACCAGTTTTGTTCATAATTAGATGTAGTAATTGCATTGTTATAATTTCAATCTGAAAATAGGTTACAATTGGCAGGTTTTGAGTAAATTTTAGGAAAACAGCATGTTAGAAAAAGGAATTTGAGAACTTTGAAATTGAACAATTCTTTTTAACTTGTTTTAACATGAAAAAGGGTAAAAAATTTTAATTTTTCTATCAAACTTATAGCAAGGACTAGTAGCATACCCAAAAAGTGAGGATTTGAGCCTAAACAGAATATTTGTTGATGAGAGGACAAGGTCTTGTTGCCTAAGCTAGAACTTGTTATGGTAAATATATAAAATGCTATTTTGTATTAATCTTGTTGAGACCATAGCTGAAATCCCTTACTAAATGATAGAGGCAATTAGGTTTTCCCCATTAGCTTAAATCAACCTACCCTTTCATCACCCTTAGAATCCCCCCTTTGAGCTTGAAGACCTTTCTTGTTTTTACACAATTAATACCCCTTTCCATTCACTTGGAATTCCAAAAATCACCCATGAAATTTAACAATTGAGAAGAAAATGAATAGAAGGAAAAGAACTTTAACAATAATGAAATTCTTGTCTGAGTCTTAGCAAAACAAAGTCTCCATTAAAACTGGGAATATCTCACAATAAAAGAACAATGAGTCAATCAAATCCAACCTATTAAAGCAAATCAGAATAAAAAGACAAAGAAATTAATATAAAAGGTTGTGTGCTTCAAGTTGTTAAAGTCATGAAGTTGAGATTTCCCCAAAGAGTTGAAAATTCTAGACATGAAGTCCTTCTATCTAAGATGAAATCTACAAAATTAAGATATGTTGTTAAGTTCATTTAACAAAAAATTCCCTTCCATATCCCTCCCAAACCACTAGCCTACCCTTAAAGACCTCTTGATAGCATGGGCCCTTTTCACCTATCCATGGTGGAAACTAGACCAATTAACAAGCTTATGGTCTTTTGTAACTTGACCTTATTGAATGAGTGAAATCCTTCTAGAATTGTATCCTAAACATTGTCTTACGAGGTCTTCTGGTCTGATGCTATTTGATTGATTTAAGAATTTCAAGTTTTTATAAGTTCAATGTTGTCTCATAGTTAGCAAGAGTTTCTGAGTTGAAGGTCTCCTCTTCTTTTTCTTGACATTTTTGTTTCTTTTGTTTACTCTTGATTTGTTAGTTTACACTTAGTTGGCAAGATTGAATAAGTTAACTTTTGTGATTGCTTAGTATTTGCATGAATTTCTTGTGGGCAATCAATTAAGTATGGGGATGTTTGATAGGTAGAAATTATGTCATTAAAAACTTGAAGTGATCGGCTTAAAATTAATTATATTTGTGTAGATTTTAGGAATGTCTTCATGAATATCAGGTGAACAGAGTTGGAAAAAGGCGCTAAAGATGATGAGGAAGGATGATGCTAGGAGGGAAAGCCGTTGATGGCATCACAGGAAAGAGAGGAGGCTGTAGTTGGGAAGAAATTGAACATTTTTGCTTTTTAGTAACTTAGTTATCTTTTACTTACCCTTTTTACCAAGTGGCATTATTTTAATATTTTGTAAGAACAAATATCTAGATATTTTGGTTGCTTGTGTGGTTGAAAAGCACTTGGGATTTAGAACTATTTGTGGCCGTATGGGCAAAAAAGCCACTTTGGAGGGAAGTAAGGGTTAACCCCCCTTAAAAGAACAATTATCTTCATTTTTTTATTATCTATCTAATATCTAATTTCCAGTTCTCTCTTGCTCTTAAATTCTGTCACTAATACTTTCTTTTAAGTTTTTCTTCATTTATGAATTTGGTTCAGTCATTAATGGAGATGCATGAGTAATTCACCATCAAGTGAAGTCCGCCCTATGAAAGGCAATCTAAGGAGATCTTACCCTGTTGTAATGTATTCTTTCCCATCTTAGCTTGAATATTTGTGTAAATGGATGCTTTATTGTCAATTTGAACCTTGATCAAGTTCATGCTTAGTGTTAGTTAGTAAGGACAGAAAAGGTGATCTGATTATCACCGAAGACCTTCACACACATATATTACATGAGATCAAAAGATAAATGTTTGTATTCCTTGGGTTTCATGTTTATGGATGCTTAACTAATCTTAATGCTATTTTGTTAATCATATGAAGGATCGAGAGGTGAAGTGTATTTAGCTTAGTCAAAAACTAAACTAGCTTAGTAGGCTGTTTAAGGAGAGAAGGTTAAGATACCTTGGAATTGGATTGCTGAGCAAGGTCTATTGAAAGCCAAGAAAGATTGTCTTAGATTGTTATTTGGGTAGACTGAACATGAATTCTTTAATTGTTAACTTAATCAACTTTTAATTCTGTCTTATTTATATTTAAAGTCTTTAGCATTCAACAAAAATCCTCTTTTCAAGAAATTACATTTACTTCACCATTAGCCCGTTTATTATGATAAGTACAAATTAACATAAAGAGCTATTTGTAGAATACGATACTCTTGCTTGCCACTCTTACAAATTGATACTAGTATACTTGCTAGGTGTTACTGAAAAAGTTCAACAATTTATTTTAAAAGGGTGCTTGTAGTTTCAAAAGTTAGCAAAAACATGATTTTCAATTTGAAATTGCGATATAAAAATAAGTAATCTTATCTATTTTGAAGTGACAATTTTCAACATAGTTAATAATAGTACAATAAGCTATAGTGATAAATTTGAGTATTTTTTGAGAAGTACAAATACTTTTTTTCAATTAAAACGTGGTGGCAACATTTAAAAAATCATAACAAAAAGAATAATTTCTGAAAATTACTCAAATTTTGATGCATAATTCTTATAATATGGTTAAACTATAGGATTTTTAAATTTATTAAAATACTTTCGAGAATATTACTATTTTTAGTGAAAATTTTTTCCCTTGATTTGCAAATTATTAAAATCACAGGCACTCTTTTGCAAAGAAAAATTTCACAAAGACCTTTTTGCAAAATAGTCAAACCACAATGCATATTTTTAAAATTTATCCTTATTTATATTATTTATTTTGCTAATTTATCTTTATAATATATTTATTTTTAATGCATTTTTCATATCTATTTAATTATTCACAAGTAAGAAAATTTTTGTATTTAATTAAAAAAATTAGATAGAACTAATTTCAAAATTCCCTTCTATTTTAATATTCATTTATGTAAAAGAAATTTTGAAAATTCTTGACATAGCCGGCTGGAAAATCCGGCCAACCGTCCAATGGACCGGTGGATATTAATGTGACCGGTTTTATTGATCGACCATGCGAAAAATTTTCCTAACTTTATACTAAAGACATTTTCACATTTTTAGGGGAGCGATGGGGAGAAAAAAAAAATGATGCTTTGTGACACCCTTCCACTACTATATATTGAAAAATTGAAAATGAAAGCGTGAAATAGATTAAATAATCACTCACGCATTTATGAAAAAAAAAAACAAAAAATGTTGAAGTTGACTTCACACGCCCAACCATCAATTAAAATATCATAAAACGTTGATTGGGTGTTTTTTGTATAATTAAATGAATATTTTCTCAAAAACCAAGGGACAGAAATCAATAAATACGGCATAAAAATAAATAATATTTGACGAGAAATGGATAAAATTGAAACTAGAAGTGAAATGAGGGATATGTTGATAAGAAACCGTAAATGAAGGAGACATGGGCTTGGCCATAGTCTTTTTAGTGGGACCAGGTTCCTCCGACCTTTAACTTTGTGGCCGACTCTTTTTCTTTTTCAAAATTCTTCCCCATGTACCTTAATTTGATCGAATGCCCTAAATTACTCTTGCCTCCTTCGGCTAATTAACCAATACATGCATGTCATATGGACCTTTATTGATGGCTCGTGTACATTGTCGAGCGGAGCGGGCTAGACCCGATTTCATCGGGATTCTTACAAACTTCCATTACCCCAACGTAGTCGAAGTTTGGATCAGTACAAATTCACATATTTGGAGAAAAAAAACTCTCTCCTTTTATGTATTCTATTCATCTTGTAATAGTAAGAAAAAGAAATTCTTAACTTAGTGGTTGAGACTGAAACTGTGATTCTAAAAATCATAAGTTCAAGTCCATATTCGGGTGAAACGAGATTTTTCTTTGTTATTATTGTAAGTTCAATGTGGCATTCTTTAAAAAATAAGTAAAATACTGTTCATTTAGTATACTTACTTATAAGTTGAAAAGAACATAACCTAAATGTAGGATCAATCGTTTTTTATACTGAATTTTGGGTATTGAACTTATCTTGTTAATTTCCATAAAAGTTTTAGATAATTCAATTCATCACCGTTCGAAACTTTTTTATCTTAATCAAGATCAACAATGAACATCAAAGTCTAGTTCTATTTGTTGAGATTCAACAAGACCTGCCTCTTTTTTGGCTCAAAATATACTTTCTTGGAAAAAAAATCCTATTGCAAGCGTTGTTCTCTAAGAATGAAACAACCTAAACTAAACTAAAGCAAATTGAATTAAATTGAATGCATTTGATTTGAATTGAAATTTCTTTAAAAAAATTTTCTCGGTCGCGCTTACATTAGAAAGAAAAATCTACACTCTACCTTGTATGTCTCGAACCCGGGACATTTAAAAATCACAAATTCAGTTTGAATTACTGCATAAGCAATAATCATAGTAAAAATTAACAAACTTAGATTATTAGTAATTATCGTAATTCATATTTCATAATAATAATAATAATAATAATAATAATAATAAATTGTTTAATGCCTTCACTGGCTAAATAAACTTTAAGGCCACGAGAACATTTGTAACAAGATTTATACATGCTCTCTCGAATAACAATAACAAATTGAGATTCGAAATCAAATAAAAAAATCACACACAATGAAGTTGTGAAAAAGAATACATGAAGTTTTCTCAAAAAATGCAAATTTTCAGAAAAAAGACGTTAAAAAACTAAAATTCTAAGAATGAGAAAAAGGAGAAGGATGGCAAAAAAGAAAATAAAGAAAAGATGAAGGGTAGAAAATTAAAGCTGTCATATCCTATGCTCACTCATCCCATTCTCGTGATCTTATTTTTGGTATTTTTATGTTTTTTTGACCGTTGCTTTCTCTCTTCACTTCTCTTCTCTCTTCAATGCTCCGCTCACCATTTCATCTAACAGTTAGCGTTCACAGTTCACATCCATTCAATTCCCGCCTACGATTTCACTCTAACGGGTATGATTCTCTTTCTTCTCTTTTGCATTCCTCTTCTTCTTCGATTACCGCCTCAATTTCATGTTTATTTCTTCTGCTGATACTTTTTTGAACTTATAGCTATGTTTGATTGTTTTCCCCCTTTTTTTTATGTTGATTCGTTTATTCCTAACAAACAGCTCCATCTTCGCTGATTTAATTTTATCTGAACATTATGTAGTAGATTCCTTTTAATTTCTTATTAATGTTTGGTTTGTTTGTTTTCTGTTTTGGGGGTTTTCAGATGATATTTGGAGTTTAATAAATTGAATTTTTTTATATAGTTGAGATTTTTGTTTTGTCGTTACTTTTGCGGTTTTGGTTCATACGATTTGCAGAGTGCTTTCCTTTGTGAATGTGATCACTAATGAGTCAATATTAGTGTTCTTATTCTTCTTCTCCTTTATCTTTCTGTTACTTTAGAACACCTTTATCTTCTTTTCTTGGCTCTTTCTTCTTTACTACCTCGTAACTGTAAATCATATCACAATCTTTAATCACTTTCATCTTGATTCACTGTTCCTTTTCCTGTTTCCTTAATTCAGGTGAACAAATTTTTAGTTTGGTACCCTTTTTTTTATATTTACAATTACTTTGAGTTTCATGAGTTTTTTTTGTGAGTAATTGAGTTTTAGGTTAGAGGAGAAGTTTCTGTGAAAGCATACAAAGTAAAGAATCTGATTATTTCCGCCTTTTTTTATTCAACATAGATATGTCTGGTAGCTTCAAAGTAAAGGAAGGAACAATAAATGCATTTTAAAATTACTGTTTGCATACAAATGTACAATGGTTGCTGTTTTTGAGCTGTCTATTGATTCATGTTTCTTGTTAAATACCTGTTTAAATTGTGGACTAGTTATTGATGGAATTCTTTTCTCTGTCTTTCTTACACAGCTAGAGAGAATCCATATGCATTATTGGGATTTAGGATTTGATTCAAGTTTGAAAACTTCATAGTTAGATAAAAGAAGGGCGTTCGAGGCGAGAAATGGGATGTTCCACATCGAGGCTGGAAGATGAAGAGGCAGTTCAGCTTTGTAAGGACAGAAAACGTTTCATTAAGCAGGCTGTAGAGCAGAGAACAAAGTTTGCTTCAGGCCACTTAGCTTATATCCAGTCTTTGAAAAGAGTTTCTGCCGCTCTTCGTGATTATGTCGATGGAGACGAGCCAAGGGAATTCTTATTAGACTCGTTAATAACCCCACCCTTCACGCCAGTAAAGAAAACAAGTCCCGGTTTCATTTCAATATCACCCAAATCATTCCCTCAAGCTGTTATTCAGAAAGCTCCAAATTCGACTTTCAAATTCAACTACTTGAGGTCTGGTGGGAACCAAACAGTTGCGGTGGAGGAGAGACCTCAGTCACCGGAAACTGTTCGAATCGAAGCCTACTCTCCTATGCATCAATATGGGTGGGATGGATACTTTGGAGGGCAATCTTGGCAAATGAATAATTCATCGTTCTTTTCCTACTCCCCTTCACCGAATCGGTCCAATATTCCTCCCCGTTCTCCGCAAACTTCACAATGGGACGGGTTTTGGAACCCTTTTTCTTCCTTGGACTACTATGGATACCATACTCGAAGTAGCCTCGATCAGATGGTGATGGATGACGATGTTAGAGGACTAAGGCAGGTTCGAGAAGAAGAAGGAATTCCGGACTTAGAAGATGAAAGTGAACAAGAAGAAATTGGTATCAGAGCAAATGCAGCTCAAGAGCAATCTAAGGTTGATGTCAAATGTACTAGAGAGGAAGTGCTTGTTGAAGATGTCGATGAAGATGAGGAAGAAGATGACGATGATGATGAAATTGACTGTGAATGCGAATGTGAACATGAAATGCGAGGATTCAGACCACAAGGAAGTGCGAAGGTGGAATTATCGAGAGCTCAAAGCTCTGGACAAGTTGAAAGTCAAAATCAAGAAATGGCAGTGGGCAGGCGAGAAGGCAGGGAAGAAACACCGGCCTTTACTGTTTATGTAAACCGAAGACCAACAAGCATGGAAGAAGTGATAAAGGATCTTGAACACCAGTTTGTAATTGCTTGTGATTCAGCCAAGGAGGTTTCGACATTGCTGGAGTCTAGCAAAGCTCAATACTCAACAACATCAAATGAACTCACAGGTTTGAGAAATTAAGTCTGCATACTTGGCCTTCAGAAGAACCATCTCAATATGATTTACCCAATTGCTTAGATAATTAGAATACTTAACCAATACAAAGGGAAGCCTCTTTCCATCAATAAGTAGCTACTATAGTATACCAGCAGTTTTGTCCATGAGACTTTCCGCAAATACAGTAATCAGCTTTTCCTTGAACTTGATTGAGATGAAAGGGAAATGAGATCTTTCTTGTATCAACTATTGACCATCTTAAATTCCACAATGCACAAATGCATCATTTGTTAAACGTAACTTTTGAAAATGGCGCGTATATTTGTTCTATGGATGATTGAATATTTTCTTGTTTACTACAGCTATGAAAATACTGAATCCAGTAGCTCTGATACGCTCAGCGTCATCTCGATCTTCATCTTCAAGATTTTTGTTGAATTCCTCTGGCTCTAAAGATGATGGTTACGAAAGCAATGGTGACTTCTCTGAGGAATCCTGCACGTTTTCAGGCCACCAATCGACATTGGATAGATTATACATATGGGAGAAGAAACTATATGAAGAGGTTAAGGTATGTTTATTAACTTCTCTACCCAACTAGTTCATTTCCACCTTACTTACCTTCCCTGTTTTTGTTCAATGTTTCTAAGCTTGTTTATATTAATTGGTAATATCATGATATTTCTTAGAAACCCCTATTATAGGCTATGTGATTTGATCTACAATTGATGCAAGATATCATGTTCATATTCCGTCTGTCAGATTAATGCAAATTCCTACTGATTGTATTTTCATGTTCATATTCCTGTAAAAGTTCTAAGCTTGTTTATATTATAATGGGTAAAATTATGATATTTTTTACAAACTAATGCAAATTCCTAATGATTGTATTTTCATTTCGTCAATGTAAAAATGATTTCACATTTGCTTTTTGATATAACAGTCGGGAGAAAAAGTTCGAATTGCATATGAAAAGAAACAAATGCAGCTCAGAAACCAAGATGTAAAAGGAGAGGACCCTTCAGTTGTGGAGAAAACAAGAGTAGCCATTAGAGATCTATACACTCAGTTACAAGTTTCTATACACTCAGCTGAAGCAGTTTCAAAGAGAATAGAAGCTCTAAGGGATGAAGAATTGCAGCCTCAACTTTTAGAATTGGTACAAGGGTATGCCACTTGTCTTCCTAATTTTACTTTTTGGACCATCAAAGAATCTTTCCCAAAAACCAAAAAGGAGCAAACATAGAACAATGGCATCTTCCAGCTTTCTTTTATTTTCGTCTTTATGCTCTTCATTACCTTTTTTAAAATATGTTTCCTGAGGCACATTGAACACTTTCATAAAAAAATTTTAACTGAAGTAATCCTTATATTACTTTTGCATATCGCATTTGATGGATATAGCCCACCAAGCATGGGGCATAGGCTTGGTAAATTGATTGGTTTGAATCCTTATCAATTTTGTTGGGCATGATTTGCCCCCTAAACTTTCATAAGTTTCGAATAACCCCTAAACTTGCAAACAATGAATCGGTTTGCCCTCTCATTACCACGTATTAACTCCTGGTTGGAGAGGGAAAAATGAATCACTGAAAAAATTACATGTAGCATTGAGGGGATAAAATGATGTAATTTTTACAAGTTAAAAGGGTTATTTGAAACTGTCAGGAAGACCTCATATATACGTGCTTTTGTTTCTTATCAAGCAAAATCAAAAGGGATCTCTCAACTTTCATGATACCCAAAACTAAGAAAAACACGTTTAAGTCATCGGTTCCAAATATTCTCTTTACATACTGCAGGCTTGCAAGAATGTGGAAAGTAATGGCAGAATGCCATCGTTCCCAAAAGCAGACACTAGACGAGGCGAAGTTTCTTTTAGCCGGAACGCCTTCAAAACTCCACTCGAAAAGAAGGCAGTCATCCATCTCAATCACCGACCCTCAACGGCTAGCAAAGTCGGCTTCGAATCTCGAGACAGAACTTCGAAACTGGCGGGCCTGCTTCGAATCGTGGATCACTTCTCAGCGATCCTACTTGCACGCCCTATCTGGCTGGCTCCTCAGGTGCGTCAGGTCAGAAGCTGACTCAGCAAAGCAGCCGTTCTCGCCACGTAGGACAAGTGGGACGTTTCCGATATTCGGGATTTGTATTCAGTGGTCGAGGCTTCTCGACGAAGCTCAAGAAGTACCGGTTCTAGATGGGCTGGACTTCTTTGCAGCTGGTATGGGATCTCTCTATGCACAGCAGGTAAGGGATGATCATCAGAGTTCAGGCTATAAAATGTACGGAAATGGGTCTGAAACGAATATGGAAATCGTGGAGGTGGGAGAAATAGAAGAAGTGATGACGGCGGAGAAAATGGCGGAAGTTGGGGTGAGAGTATTGTGTGCTGGAATGTCGGTTGCGATGAGTTCGTTGGCTGAATTTGCGGTTAGTTCGGCTGATGGGTATGCTGAGCTTGTCAAGCAATGGAAGAATGCTAAGTTGCGGCCGAGTTTGCTTGGATCGCAAAGATAGATGGATAGATAGGTTTTGAGAAGTCTAGTTCATGTTATGTTAGAATTGTCAAAAGGGGGAGCTAACTTGATGCTTGCCAATTCCACTTAGTTATCAAGCTTACAAGGTTTAACTAAAAGAAAGTGGACATCTTTCTAGTCCGCGAAATCAACACTCACAGCGCCCTTGAAAATACGAAAATGCCCATGTTTAAATTAAAAATCTGTTTAAAATACGAGAAAACATGTCATGGCACAGACATTCATGAATACGAAAGTCTTTATTATGGTATGGGTGTTACATGCAAATGGCCATGCCTAAAATGGAAGAGAAGTTGAGTTTTGTGGCTTGAAGGGCAGTTTTATCTTTTCACAGGGCGATGAGTACTATTCTTGCTAGCAAAGAACAAATATTACTCTTAAATCTCTACAAGCACTTAAAATCTTCAATACTTCATACCATTGAACGAAAAGTTCGAAGTTGGTTTGGCATAGATCTCATGTAACGCATATTCGTCTAGGTGGTATCACCAATATCAGATTTATTTTGAGGTTAAATTCAAACTATATATATGTTTGTTGAAATTCTGTGGATATCAACTTTAGAATTGATTATTGATTTATTCTTATTTAATAGTAGTAATAATGTTTATACAACTTGTTTTTTAAATTTTGCACTTCTTTTTTATAATCTAACTGTTTTACAATTTTTAAACATTTTACTTTTTAGCAATCACTGGTTGAAGATTTCAATATATTTTACATTATGAAAATGTATTATTAAATTATATTAGAATACAGTATTGTGTATCATAAAATTTAATTTTTTTCGGCACACATGTATTTAAAAACATAAATTTCTACAGAAAACTAAAATTTTTATTCAACATAAAACCAACTAAATAAAGAAAATTGTACTGAATTTCATGAGTCTCGAATTAATTTTTTTTTTATATAATTATAAATGATGAAAATTTATTCTTTTTACCACTTTACGTAAAATAATTTTTAACCTTTTTGTACATCAGTTTAGATCAGTTGGTTAAAGATATGGGTAGTAAATTTATATATCTGAGTCATAAACGGATCAAAAAGTATAAAACGAATCTGAATCTGAATTCAATAGGTTTCGAGCTGGATCTGGTCTTACATGGGTGAAAGCGATAAAAGGGCATCGTGAAATTAGAAAGCTGTGTAGGGGTAAATTTGTCAATGGGTTTTAAATACCACGGGTTTTGAATCATCTCATGTGATATGGGCATTTTCAATCCTACATTCTCGTTTTTCATTTCCAATTCTATTTTACTCTATAATTTGAAATTTTTACATTATTTTTTTCTCAAACTGTACACTTCAAACTTTAAAACTACAAGTATTAAAGTAATAATAATTTTTTAAAATTAAAAGAAAAAAGTTTTTTTAAATAAAAGAACAATGATATTCTAAATATGTATTCAAAGTAAAAGAATTAAAAACATTTTAAAAAAGAAAAATTTTTTTAAAAAAATTTTAAAGTTGGGAGTTCAAAATTTGAAAGTGGAAATGAAGTGAGGTTGTAACCATTCCACTTCATTTATAACTTCAAACCCAACTTTTAAAACTGAGTCGGGGATGCTCTAAAAATTACATGAATTCAACTTGATGTTATGGTAAGTTTTTTCACTAAATCAATTAAATATAACTCAATTGGTACATATTTCAAAACAAATTTCGTAGGTCTTCATCAAGAAGTCCATATTTCTCAAAGTTTTTCACTCGAACAAATCATAGATGTATCAAAATCTAATGATGGGAGTCTACAGATTTGTTTGCAAGCAGTCTGGATGGCGAATGGTCCACCAAACAAATCGCCGACAGTGAGCTTGAGGCCACCGCTACCTTCTCGTACAACTTGCAGAGATAGTTCGTCCATAAGCTCTCTCCTCCGACTTTTCCGCCAGTCTCCAGTCTTCTTTCTCCTTATTACTCCCTCCTCCGCTGTTTTCCAGGTCTTGATTTTTCCGTTTAATCTCACTCTCTCTCTCTCTCTCTCTTCCACTTCATCGATTCAATGTCGATAGCTTCCTTTTTGGCAATTTATTGAATTAATTATCTTTATCTAGAATCCATAGTTTTTTTCTAATTGAGACTTATAAAAAAAGCATATATCATCTCTTGAAGTTTTAGTTCATTTCGAGATTATTTAGATTTGTAATTGATTTAACAAACCATATGAGTTAAATGTAGTTAAATACTCCTTACATTTTAAAATAATTTGAAATTTTTTTTAAAATATTCAATGCAAATTTTTAAATATTTTATCGATTTACTCTTATTTAATGCACATTGAAAATGATAAAAGAATAAAATATTCAATCAACTTTCAAATTAACAAAAATCATAGGGTAAATAAGTATTTGTATTGGTTTAATAAATATTGTCTTGGTATTGACAAACAACCTAGAAATGATAGCTATTTTGAAATGGAGGGAGTACTCGGTTTAGAGAGTGCAGAAATGTAGTATTGATTTACAATTTTGGATGAATATCTAGGTTATCTTCAACATCTTTAAGTTTTCCTTGGGCGAGATTATCAACCAAAATCGGATTACGATTGAGAAACAGAACTTAGTTGATAAGTAACTAATCTTCTTCAGTAGAAGAGAATAGTTCAATGTTTTCCAAATGAGAGAAATGAAATTTACAACTGAAAAAGACAACAAACTTCAATATAGGCCTCCTCAAAATTAGGCTGAAAAGCTATATGATTATTATGTGGCACATTTAAATCATGATAGCCAACCATACAGTGGTATCAATGTGGATTGTCCCGAAAAGTGCATGGCCTTTAGCGTCTTTAGTGGCGTACATTAGTCCTACAAAATGAATCTTCAACCGGGGTTTCCTATAAAGATCCTTTGATACTTAAGTCAGAGAAGGTTTTGAGAGGTGGTTGTGAAGTAATAAATGAGTGAAACAATCACCTCAAATGTGGGAGAATACTTGCTATTTATAGTAGTTGAGTGCAATGATGACATGGAAGGCCCCACTAATTGGGTTAAAATGTGTGGCAGGCCGCCGAGGGTCTTGTCCGCCATCGAGGCATTTAATGCACCCCACTACTCTGATAAGTTTACATTTAATGCGACAAAGGAGAGAGAGTGAGTGGGATCCCACGATGTGGGTAATGCTAAAGCATCTACAACATCAACGAGGTGGGTCAGGCTAAGGCTCATATTGCTTCAGCGAGGTGGTGGATGCTACAGCCTTTATCTTGTAGTGGGCAAGCCAGGGACACGTTGTGGTTCATGCCGATGGTCGTTCAACGAGTATTGATCGACCTTGGTATTAGGTGTCCCCCTTAGAAGTTATTGGGGCTCTTGAGGGCCAAGTAAGGAGGGTACATGCACCATACGAGCGTGATGGTGGCAGTTTCTATTGGAAAAGATGTGAAACTTCCACTTCTACATCTTTTTAGTTCCCGTAATGATTGGCTTTTTAAATTTCAAAACCGCTTTGATAACTATGTTTTCTGCTCCCTATGATAACAAAAATCTTCTTGCTTTTGTTGTGTTCTTTTGCTTGTTTGCTCTCAATCATCTTCCGACGATTCTTCTCTTTGCTTTCTAGTCATCTTCCATCTCTTTAGAAATTTGGTAAGTTTGCTTTATTCCTCCTTATTTCTACAATTTTTACTTTCTGTTTCTTCGTGTTTCCAACTTCTAAAATTTCAAGCGAATCCACCAATTCATGTGCCTTAATCCCCCGTTCTTCTCACCGTTGTTAAGAGGTGATGGATCGAAGCGACTCCTTGCCCCCCATATCTCTCGGCCAAGCATCCACTCATGGTGGTCCCATCGTAAGAACCTCCAATTGCCAAAGCCCACCTCTTATGGAATTCGAGATGGTGGGTGGTGGCTCTGGCTCAACCTCCCGATGCATAAGGGTGGTTGATAAGTGTATAATTACACTTATTATCATGACATTTTCAAACATAAAACGATATGGTTTTGTTTCATTTTATACTTCATATAAAAGGTTTCATGTGGTATGTAGTTATTTTTTATGCAAATGCAGATACTAGGTAAATCTTGGAAGTAAAATGAACAAAAGTGGAATTCTATGGAAAAGAGTGAAAAAGGTGCAAAAAGATGCTGGCTTAGGAACTAAGTTATCAAAGATTGACAAAGTTGCAAAGAAGAATCATGAAGAAATAACATTTCACGATCGTGACACCTATTCACGGTCACAACTTGTCACTCTTCATAAACAGAATACTGCCAACTAATGTTCATGATCGCGACAAGTGATTCTCGGTCACGACTTGTGATGGTTAATGGTTATCTCTTTTCAACTACCAATCGCCAAATAACAACGATCAACAGTCATCAACCGCCATCAACTACCAACCAAAAAGACACCCTTTGGAAGTCAACCAATCATGAAAAGGTGTCTTTCCATTGTGGATGAGGATGAATCTTTGTATCCAATCAAAATGAAGTGATGCAACTCTTTGCCAATGGACACGACTCTTCATTTGGATAGATGCAACCCTTCGTACTCTATAAATAGGATTCAAGACCCATAAATTTCATGGTATGGTGTTTTGGCATGAATAGAAGGCATTTAATGATAGTATGTGTGTATAGATAGAGAGTGAAAATATCTAGATTTCGCTACGTTCAAAGTCTTAGCGAGAAAAATGTATAAGTGATTCGATTCCTATTTCGATCAATATATTTTTACACAATTTCAAGCGTTTGTTGTATGAGTGTAATTGCAAAGCACTTATCAATAAAAGTTTTCATTCTTCAACATTCTTTTATTCGAAATTCACAAAGAATAGCATCCTAGCGGAGGTTCTGTATGAGTCGAGATCGAATTCAAAGTAGACGCAGGAATTGTAGGAATTGACGAATCCCATTAAAGAGTGGATACGATTTGATCAACTTTAGCTTTCACTTGCATACCTTACAACTTTACTTTTTTTTATGCTTATACTTTCTATTTCAAAGTTTATGATATGTCTATGTGTCGTAACGAGTAATTCGTCTTACGTCATTTATATTAATCAAGTTATATGCTTTCGACTTAACTTTAAGAGTGATTTCGGGGTTAATAAGATTGTGTATAGTCACTGGATCTATGATTATAACGTTGTTTAGTGAGCCAACATTTTTGGAATGGTAACTTGCTAAATATAGCTATGTGAGAGCGACCCGTACTAAGCATGTTATTATAGTTATCCAGGTTCTTATAAGTGTTATAATTTGTTTACCCCAGACTTAGAAAAGTCATCTCATGTGTTGCTCTATGGTGAATTATTGAATATTAGGGCGTCTAGAACCATATTTGTTGAAGTTATTTAGTGTACAAAATATTCTTAATGATTTTACATGTTTTTCTTTGCTAAACTTGTTCTTAAGGAATATCTATATATTTTACATCTTCTCTAGTATGTTCATACATCTATCTATTCATCTGTCTTATCCAAATCCTCCAATCAAAATTACCTATTTTCGTTTACCCCGTAACTCTAGTTGATTTTTAGAACTGAATTCCTTCCCTGTGGGATCGATATCTTTTAAAACTACATCGAAACTGTATACTTACAGTGGTCACCATTTTTCTATTTTGATAAGCAGTATTGATAACACCTGTTCGTATTTTGAACTTTTATCTTATCGGTAGAGAAGTGGGGAACAAGGTTTTTGGCTTCATAACCGAATATAAGCCCTCTAAATTAGTAAAGTCAAAACATTGCGATCAAGTTTTAGTTTTTGGAGCCGTTGCAGGGGAAGGCAAATGCGTTCTTAGAGGTAAAAAATCTGGAGAATACGGTATATTTTCTTAATATATCTATTTGTTTCTTTCGTAAACTGTATAAGTTGTCAAATCTTAAACCTTGATGATGAATATGAAATAATCATCTTGGAGGTGATACGGCATATTATTATGTCTGAATTATCAATAAATAGAAGAAATTCTTCTATTTTTCCTATTCGCGTTCGCGACCCCCATTCGCGCTCGTGAATCCCTTCTAAAAACTTTCTGTTTCTCAAATTCTGTAAGTCACGATCGTGACTTGTGCGATAACTGCAGCAGTTTTGCAGTTACTCGACAATTATTCCACTAACCCCTATTAAATTGATGTGTGAAGTGCTCTTCAAATTCTCACTTCTACAATCTGAATTTCTACCTTTCAAAGCACAAATCTATTCCAGAACTGAAACTACTTCATTTCTTTCAAACTTTTCTTTCATTCACAATGGTTATTGCAAACAAATCCAACCTAGTTCCTCTAACAAATCTCCAGGAATGGTACGAGGCTCTGTTCCTGATCCATTCTAGAGAAGAAGGGGATCATTTTGAAGTCATTAAGGAGGCTGAATATAAGAGTGCCTATACTATCCATAGGAATAGCTTCATCAACCTCGGTGTTTATGATAGAGTTATGTACTATCTGAGAATACTAAACTTTGTCATTTACTCAATTATGACTCTGGGAAACAGTGTGAACTGTATGGAAATGTTGGTCACATTGGTATGGAAGAACGAAAGGAAGAACTACTTAGTGTATCGTCATTAAGGGAAAGAGTATAATTTGACACAGAAAGCACTGGAGAAGTATAAGGGATTTCTAAAGGATTGCTATTATAAGATGCTTCATGGATGGGATCCCTTACCAACATGGAATCGCCTGACTGGCCAAACCGAGTACAAACAAGAATTTGCCTATAGCCGGTGGATTCGTGACCCATGTTTGCTCGCGTTACACTTATACTTGAGTGGAGCGTTGTTTGGCAAGTCAACTTTCGATCTTATCATTCCTGAAGAATTATTTGTGTTGGAAGCAATTTGGGATGGCATACCTGTTGATATTTCGGCGATTATGAAGGAGACGCTTATGTCTGCCGCATCATTGTATATAATGTAGTTATGACTATTTCTTATGTCACGATTTGATAAAAATAAAAAAGACAGTGATAACACTATCGTCATGATAAAAAAATTATTATTATGACATTTCAAATCATAATCTTTGGATAAACAATAATGTGCCATGTTCAATTTTTTCATATAATATATCTTACAGTGACATTATTAAGTTTTTGTCATGTAATGCAATTATTTTTATGACGCTATATAGTATTGGTCACTATTTTGATAATTAGTTACTCCCTCATCCCAATTTAAATGTCTTTTTATCCTTTTTATCTCTTCCCAAAATAATTATCATTTGTTGATTTTTTTCCCTTTCTTCCAATTCTACACTTATTAATAACAATCAATTTATTGTTTATATTTTCGGAATTTATTTTATATCTCTTTCAAATCTATCTATATTAATGATAATAAATTAACTTTGCTATCTTCAAGGGATTTATTTCATCTCTCTAATAATTAATAATAATAAAATTCCAATATAATCCCATAATTAAGATGGAATGAAATTCTGTAGATACCAAATATAAGGAAATATGATTAAAGATGAGATAATTCATTATTACTTAATTAGTCAATGTAATAAATATAAAGGTTTAATTTTGTTTTTTTATATTAATTCTTAATTATAGGGCAAAATTCTAAAAAGCCATTTAAATTGTGATGGAGGGGGTATGATTTTAAAACATCATTGTATATAATGTAGTTATAACTATTTTTTATGTCACAATTTGATAAAAATAAAAATGACAGTGACAACACTATCATCATAATAAGAATTATATTTTAATGACGTTTCAAATCGTCATCTTTCGAGAAATAATAATGTGACAAATTTAATTTTATCATATAATATATTTTATAGCAACGTTATTCTGTTTTTGTCATGTAATGCAATGTATTTTTATGACGCTATATAGTATTTGTCACTATTATGATAATTAGTTATGAATTTTAAATGTCATCATATATAATGTAGTTATGACTATTTTTTATGTCATAATTTAATAAAAAAAAAATAAAAATGACAATGTTAGTGGGTGTAATAATAAATATATATTTCTTTGTGTTTGAATAATGTGCACCATTTGTTAGAAAGTGAGTAATTTAATCTAACAGTTATTATTTGGGAGCATAAAGAATAGATGAGTACAGATGCATGGTAGAATAATTTACATTACACTCCAGTAGACAAACGTTTATCTATTATATTTGGGAATATTTAATATCTATTAGAAAACAATGTAAAATTGGAAATAATATGTCATCTGCTGTAACTAAATTTTGTTTAATACAAAATTCGTTACATTTCCCATCACGACATTATTTCGGTTAATATACTGTATTTAAAGGCTGAACTTTAAAATATGAAATTTTAATTAATGTGTGTTATCAATGTATTATAACTTGTATCACGTGTAATACAAAATTATAAAAACATTAATATTTTAATATGTTTTAGGAAAATCTGATTGGAAAACAAATTAATTTAGTTGAACCTATATCTATACTTGTTTGTCAATTAGGGTTAGGGTTAGGGTATCCAGGTTCATGAACATGTCTACTTAAATCCATGACCTTCTATATTCAAAGGCTCAACAAATGGCCTAGGGCTAAAACCATGATTTATAATTTAAACTAGACATGTTCATCAAACGGACTTGGGTAGGCTCGATTTAGGTTTGTTTGGGCTTTTTATAAAAATTATCAACCAAACCTCAGTCTGGTCCACATTTTAATATTTTACTATCAGTCATTGTATTTGAGTTAAAAAAATTCAAGGAGTTAAAATTTAAAAATAAGATAATTATTAAACATAATATATAAATAGGTATCATATAATTAATTATTCATTGGGCCGGGTTCAAGTATTTATACAAAAACCAAGTCAGGTGCAAAAGACTTTGGGCTTTAACGGGTTTGGCTCTAGTCAGGCTTTTGAAAAAAAGGAACAGGTCTATTTAAACATATAAATGTTATTATACAAAATTTAAAATCATTTAGCCAAAACATTTATACATATATGTACACATATGTATATGTACACATATTTATATGTACACACACACACATATATTTATGTGTACATATACATATAAATATACATATATACATATACATACACACACACACACACATACATACATACATATGTGTGTACACATACATATATGTACACATGTATATATATGTGCGCACGCGCGCGCGCACATGTGTTTGTATAGTCAAAACAGATTACTCAATACACAAAAAAACTAATCACAAGATATTAAATAAAAATTTGCATGGAATTACGATAGTTTTAAAATTTAAATATTAATTTAATTTGAAATATTCCATTTATTTACAAAAATTGAATTCAATAATTTTGTAGTTTGGATCCGAAGTAAATTATAACTAAAGTTAAATATAATAAAATATTGAACAAAAAAATTCATATCAATAGTAATGAATGATATATATACATTGATTTGTTTCATAATTAGCATAAATAACAACCCACCTCTTTATTATATTTCATTATCACATTTATGAATTATAAAAGAATAAATTCCTAAAGAGATTCTATTAAGGAAACAATACTAAATAAGAATATTATGATAAAATGGAAATATCAACTAAATAGGAGCATGTAGAACACAATTAGTGCAAGCATAATAATTAGGATGTCTTTTCTTATATGCAATGTTCCATCTCATTTCTTATTAGGTGTTAGTGCTATTGGTGGAAAACGTATTTGAAATTATTCTGATTGCTTCATCTCAATATTAGGTACATCTTACTTTTAGGGTTCTTAAATTTATATTCTTGTAATCGATGTTTTCTAAAAAAAATGAGCGAATTTTTACTAATAAAGTTTTTGTTTGAAAAATCATTTTATTTATATATTATTGAAAGTAATTTTATGTCATGTAAAATGAGTTTTTTTCTATTCAAAATAGTAAACAGTGAAACATTTTTTGAAAGTAATTGGTTCCTTTGTCAAATAATGAATTAACATGAATTCTTTGAATAGCGATGAACAAATGGCTCCTAGTAGCACAAGGTCAAAGAAAATTAGAAAAGAAATTCATATGTTCTCTCTCACTGTTGAAGAGTTTACAACTAATATGAGTAGCATGCAGAATGTGAGCAAGCAAATCAAATACGTGGGCAAGGTGTTAACATCCAAAAGTTAATGGCATTCATGAGAAGGAAAAATACTCCACGTCAAATATTTATTTGCAAAAAAAACTTGTTTTTATTTTAGGATTTTAAAGTAAAGCTAAACTTTATGCAGATATTTGACTTACAAGTTGACCTGTTAATGGCATTGAAGAAGTTACAAGTTGCATGTTGATGACATTAGAGAAGAAGAATGAAGATGATCTATTATGTTAAATAATATTTTGTTGATTGTTCTACTTTCAGAAAGACATGATTGTTTTTTATTATTTAGTTTTAATATAATGTCATCTTTTAAGGATTTATTAAATATATTTATAATTAATTTATATGAATTTAAATTTTTGTAACCAAATATTATAACAGATTATTCCAATCAATATTTTGTAATAAAAAAATTTCATTTTATAACAATATTATTTTGTAATGATATATATAAATGTCATATTCATATTGTCACTTAAATTTTATAACTATTTATAACAGATATATAATAGTCATAAATAGTATTAATATCGTCACTATATTATCTTTTAGGTGACGCAATTCTTTGTCACGTTTATTATATAATGATGATAAATATTTTGTCAACAAAGTCAATCAAACATGACGATAATTAATGTAAATAATCATAACTTGTTGTGACAGTATATATATACATTTAATGATGTTAAAGAATGTTACAACAAAAATTTATATGATGATGAGATATAAATATCATATTCATATTGTCACAAAAACTCCATAGCTATTTATAACAAATATTAAATAGTCACAAATAGTATTTAATATTGTCACTATATTACTTTATTGTGACAAATTTATTTTACAGTGACAAACTTGATAATTATTTATGACAATTGATTTTCAAGATAAAACATTATATATTTGATATATACTTGGAGTTCGTCATCATAAATAAAATTTTAGATGATAAAAACTATAATGTGTGATGTAAATAATAGATTTTGGTGACGAAAGGTACTTTACAATGACAACAAAATGTTAATAACATGACAGTAAAATTGTCACAAAAACAAAAATATTGCAGTGACATATGCACTATATTGTCACCTAAAAGCAAAACTTTCATGACGAAGTGAAAAATTATCATAGTGGCAAAATACCATGGACATGCTATGATGAAGCGTGCGGTGATGAATTTTCATCACCAATGGTGAACAGCGATGAAAAAACACGTTTTCATGACAATTTTGGTGCGTCGTAAAATGATAAATTTCTTGTAGTGATTCCAACCGTACCAAGAAGTTAATCTCGACTAATGAAGATTCTTCCATTGGCCCATCCAATCTAATTGCTAGACATCGTCATGGAAAGGCTTTGATGATCGAAGAAGAAGATGAAGCTCCGGAAGATTGGAAGGCGAGCATGCAACAAAAATTGGATAATTGCCAAGCGGAACTTGGAGTAATGAACAAAGACATGAAGATTCTAAAGAAAAGTAATAAATCGATGCTTCGAAAATTATTTTCTTTCTTTAGAAAACAAAATTGTCAATTTACTCCTAGTCCCCCTGATTCTCCTTCTAAATAGAATGGTTTTACTTTTTTATTTACTTTACTTTTTCATATTTTTAGACTAGTTGTTTGTTTTTAGATTTTCAATTTTTAATGTCTCTCACAATGAGGACATTGTGTTCTCTAGTGTGTGGGGGGGGGGGGGGA
>CATIWQ010459913.1:0-24352 GCA_949673415.1 Euphorbia schlechtendalii | reverse complement strand
AATTATTTTAAGTTCCTATATTTTATCCTATTAAATTTGTATACTTGATTACAATAAATATTACTAAATATTAAAGATTTTAAGTAAACAATGCAATTATATTAAAAATTTAAACATATTTTGATCTACTTTATATTTTTTAACTTAGTTTAATAAAAAAATTTATAACAAAAAAATATTCATGGACTTGGGAATGACCTTGTAAACCTGGCCCGAACTCGAAGTTCTAAAGTATAGGCTTGGGCCGGGCTTGGGTTTGTGTTTTTTGTAAAAAAAACCCACCAAGCCAGGCCCGAACCCGGCCCGGCCCACCCGACGAACAGGTTTCATTAAGACCCCAACCAAACGTCGCGGCCTAAGTATATAAGCACAACATTACAAATATTAACATGGTATAGTGCTCTTTTCCATAGCAATTACATGGATATCTTAAGATATCATCCTTCATCACTTAAATCATTTTAAGACAAATAGTAACATGGCTCTTTTCCATAATTAAACTCGAGCTCTTCTCAATCAAACATAAGTATTATAGGATAAAAGATATCGACACTACAATAGGGTGTGATTTCAGACTATATAATTTTTTTCACCTCAATATCTCTAAATTAGCAACAAAGTATATCAACTAGAAACAGCATATGAAATTCATTGTTGGTTTCACAATTCAATGTATCCAGTTTTGATAAGTATTAAATTAGAATTTTGTTGGCGGGGCTGAACAATGTAAATGGTGCTACTGTACAAACAAGTTGCAATTTGTTGAAACTATAGCTTGATGTAAAGTTACAAACATAGGCTGCAATAATTTTCATACCAATAATTTGTAACAACTGAAATTCTTATTTTTGTTGTTTTCCCTCACTGTAGTTTTTTTAGTTAGCAATAATCTGTTTCTTGGTTTCTGTAATTGCAGTAATAGCGACAGCTTAATCAGTTTAGAGATGGTACGAGTGAATAAGATATGTTATGTTTTTTGTCCCACATCGGAAGCTGGAAGAAATCCTATCCAAGGAAGGAAGTATAAATAAAGCTAGAGTAGAATACTTGGCGTTGCCTTAAACTAATGAGTAAGGAAAACAAAGCGAGGGGTGAGAGCCGCTCGCAGCGCTAATTCACAAAATTGCGCAAGAATTTGTGGAGGGTAAATAGGCTGGCCAAGTGTTGACGCTGCTTACTTTGCAGAACTCACTTGCGCGGGCCTCCCATTCGGACCCCACCCCCTACCCAGTTTAAATCGTTTTTGGCTTTGCCATGTTTCAACTTAAGTCTAGGTAATTAAATTTAGTGGAAATTTTTTAACAAATATTAGTAATACCAAATAATATTTACAAATAATGCCTAATAATTTATGACGTAGCAAAAAAATCAGGAACAATTTATTATATTAATTATTTTTTGAGAAAGTAAAATTAAATTTTATGATCATTTTAACAAAAAATTAAACATATTAACATTTTTTAATTAGGTTAATTACGTTCAGTTCTCGATTTATTTGAGTTTGCTTCTCAAAACCGAAAATCGAATCTAAAACCAAATTAATAAAATATTATAATCAAAAACCGAAATCTACTTAATTTGATCCGGTTTGGTTCTCATATTCGGTTCAATTTTTTAGGTTTCTTGCTCTACCCTAGATGTATATGTATAATAATAATTTGGATAATTTTTTAGTATTGTTATTAGTGATTTTTAATAGATTTTATTGTATTATAGTTAATTATAAAATAAAATAAATTATTTTTATTAATATATTAATATTTTAAAGTAGCATTATTATTGTGGATGATTAAAAAAAAGTTTCATATCATTAATAAAAAGGTATTATGTTTTAGTAAAGTTTTCATTTAGATTTAATTCAATATACACAGGGCCGGCCTGGGCAGGGTGCAAGGGGGTGCCCGCCTAGGGCCCCCGGTTAAAATGGGTTCAAAAATATTTTTTTATATTTGAATTTTTAGTAGTTAATAATTAAAAGATAAAAATGAACATTAATTAGCATTAGATGAATTGGTAAGTTACTTGATATTGATATAAGAGGTCTTGAGATCAAATCATAGATTCTACAAAAAATTAACTTTTAATTACTACTTTTTTTACTGAGAACCCACTTTTATTAATTATTATATTATTTTACCTATGACCTTAAAATTGTCATGAGTATACAAAAATGAAAACCCGATTTTAGTACTTCTAAATGAATATGATATTGTGAATTTTTACCCGAGCCTCATTAATTTCTAAAATTGCTCCCAACTCGACAAAAGAATTATTATGGTATATAATTTTGTGTGGTTCATATTAGACTATTTAGTTTCTAAACTGATATAAAAAAGATGTAAGGGTATGTGCTAATAATAATATGATGTTTGAATGGGTAGCCAATGTCTTAAAATTAATGGTTGACTGAAGTTGTGATATTTGAAGGTGACAAAATTCAAATCATGTTCAGTGTGAATGAGAATTTTTTCAAGGTACCCTAACTTTAATGGGAGCATTTTTTATAATCTGAATAATGGATGAGCTTTTTAACCATAAAAACGTGGAACCAAAATATTTGTTTATATTTTCCTAAAAATAAGATTTGTTTACATTAGACATTTCACAAATAAAATATCACTGTAATAAATAATCATATTTTTGTTTATAAAAAAATGTCGATTCTGTTGGCTGAAGCTATACCGTTATACTCAAATTAATTTGAAATTTTTTCCCCACAATATACTATCTTTTTTATATAGCTAGATGAATCTGAAGAAAGCAAGAATGCAGTGAACAATTGAGGAATTCTCAATTGGATTAATACTGAAAAATCTCAGTTGATTGAATCATTCGAGCGAGCAAGGTATTTATACAGAGAAGAATGAAGGAAAGAAAGATAACCGTAAAACTAGCTAGCTAAAGAATTACAGCTGTACAAATGAGTGACTTAAATATGCTACAGACTAGTGTATAGCAATTCTTGTGAAGCTGCACTGATCTTAACACACCCCCCTCAAAACGATGCTAGCTGAAAGGCAGAGACATAAGCTTCATTTTGCATAATGTCTTGGCAAGTTGAGGAGTTGGGAGGGGTTTAGTAAAGATGTCTGCCAATTGACTCTTTGTGGCTATATGCACTACTTGACAATCGATTTCAATGTGCTTCGTGCGCTCATGAAAAACAGGATTAGAAGCAACATGAATTGCTGCTTCACTATCACAAAAAACAGGAATTGGCAGTTGCAAGGGAACCTGGAAACTCTACAGCAAGTAGGAAATAAACTTCAGTTCACAGCAAGTGGCAGCTAAGCTGCGATATTCAGATTCAGCGAAAGATCTAGTAGCTGCAGTTTGCTTCTTTGCTTTCCAAGAAATGAGTGAAGGACCAAAGAAATTACAGTTGCCAGAGATAGATTTCCTGCATTGTGCGCTTGATATTTTCCTCTTGCTGGATAAGTAACTTTATGTTTTGAAAAGGCATTTTGGTGTTTTTCTCCTACTGCAGCAACTGCTGCATCTCTCTTCTCAACTAACCATTCCGGTGGACCATGGAGCTCCCAACAAGTCTCCTTCAAGTGACCAGGTGCATTACAATGGCTACAAACCCTGTCATCATGCTTTTCCTTATCATAGACATTGTTAAACTTAGTTGAATAAGCAGGTTTAAATCTGCTTGAGTTGGCAAACTCAATAGCAGTATCACAAGACAACTCTCTTTGCATTTCCACACGTAAAATCATGGAAAAAGCCTTGTTTGGACTCGGCAACAAATCTAGCAACAAGATCTGATTGCGCACATGATCATAAGTGTCATGGAGACAACAAGAAATTGCAGAACGCGATCCGCATTCTTAGCATCACTAATCTATTTAGTAAGTTTGCAAGAACATACCTTCATTGCTTCTCAAGTGCAAACAGGAGTAGGGAGCAAACAGTCCAGTTCGTCCCATAATTTCTTCAATTTTGTATAGAAAATAGTAACAGACAAGTTACCTTGAGTAAGGACATGGATGTCTCGTTTAATCTGATATAAAAGAGGACCCTGACTCTCTCCAGATCGTTCCTCCAATTCCAGCCATAGCTTTCTCGTAGAGGAGGTAAAAAGAAAAGCATCAGTGAACTCCTTGGACATAGCATTGATCAGCCAAGAGATAACCATATTATCATCTTCTATCCACCTCTCATAAAGGATCTGGAGCAACATCATCTCGAAGTACAAATGCAGACTTACGCTTTGCTTTTAGAGCGATAAGCATGGATTTACTCCATGATAGGTAGTTTTTGCTGGTAAGAGGAACACTAACCAGGCACATGTTAGGATTCTCTGTATTTCGCGCTCGATTTGAACTACGCTTTGCGGAATTGTGGTTAACCTCAAGGTAAGATTCATCTTCTGAAGAATCATTAGTAGCGAAAGGCGGATTCATATCTGGATTTTGACATCAACAAACAGAAATTAGCTCAGGTGAAAGATCAGTGCTCTGATACCATGAAGAAAACAAGAATGAAGTGAACAATTGAGGAATTCTCAATTGGATTAATACTGAAAAATATCAGTTGATTGAATCATTTGAGCTTTACAGAGAAGAATGAAGAATGAAGGGAAGAAAGATTACCGTAAAACAGCTGTACAAATGAGTGACTTAAATATGCTACAGACTAGTGTATAGTAACTCTTGTGAAGCTGCACTGATTTAACAGAATCAAACACAAAATGCTAGGATAGCAGATTACGAAAGTTTCAAATTCGAAAAATTTGATTGATCGAGGAATTACCCATTGTAAAAGTGATTTTCAAACAAAAGTTCTCTTGATCTTCCCTTTTCCATAAATGCAGTTTCTGATTCTTAGTTTCTCTGTTTGGATTGGGATTTAAATTTGAATTCACCCCAGGCTTCGATCAAGTTCTACTTAGGTTCAGTCGAGCATTTTATCAAACACGTGATGGGACTGTTTTCGTTCTTTTTGTTTTCTTGTTCTTCCTAAGTCGAATTTTGTTTTCCTGGGTTGCAGAGGGGACCAAAAGGGATCAGAAGCACAATCAGCTTCATTCCGGCAGGTACTTCTCATATGGTACGTACCATTGTTTGTGCAATGATTACTCAAATTAGTTAAATCAACTAATTTGAAAGCGAATACACTTGAGAAATGGCTAGAATCGCATATGCACGTTCTTAGTAAAACAGGACAGAGTACATCTAACCCTATCTTCTTCTCTACATAATTTGTTTGTTTCTTTGTAATTATATTTAGAATCAGATGCAAATGTCTACTATGATCTGTATTGCTTTATTTCGTGCATTAAGATTGACTTGACTGCGATTTCCATTGTTTGTCACCACTTGTGATTTTGAAAGCCATTGCAATTAGCTAACCAATGGTTTCTTTTTTGTTGTAATTAGCAGCATTTTCTGTATATGCTGATCCTTAACGATATTAAAAGTAAGAACATGTGGCCTCTCTGCTAATAATTCTGCTACAAGTTTTAGATTTCATTCTCACCCACAAAACATGGATCATATACAAAGTTTCTGATGTCTCTGTTTTATCTTTAAATTTTCGAGGGTTTACACCCAAAGGATAATGAAGGAGATCATGTAGAGGAATTAATTGTCGTTTTAATTCGTTGAACTTCTGTTTCTGCCATCTGATAAATTATGGGAGGAATGTGGTTGCTCAAGTAAAAATATATGCTACATCTTCAACACAATTTTTTCTCCGTTATAGACAGTGTTACCTTCATCAGCAAGGACCACTGGGACCAAGATTGGAGAACCATAGAATAAATTTTCTATTAAAAACCAAATGATAATCAAGCTCAATCTAATCAGATCAGTACAAACCATGTCCAGTCAATATTGTTTTGACAGAAAAATGTGATATCTTCATCTTATATTTTGTATTGTTTGCTTATGTCACAAATGATAAATCATTTTCCAACTATACTTTTGTTTAATGAATTTAGTGCTAAGCAATTGTGCATTGTTATTTGTTTCTCATCACTTAAATAACAAGGTTGCCAAAGATGATCGATCGTATGAAACTCTGGTTTCTACTTAAAATTGTTTCCAAAATCATTGCAGATTTCAAATCTTGTGCATGAAGAATTTTGTAATTGTTCACATAGTTTTGCTTCTCCTGGCTTGAACTATATTAAACTTGACAGTAAGATAATCTAATTAAGCTGAAATGAGTTATTTTAATCTTATGTAATTTCTTTTCCATTTGAACTTAGGAGGAGAATAATTCTTACAAGTATGACAGTGATTGAGCCGACTGGAGTTGATGGGGACATAAAGCAAGCCAAAATGTTGCAGGAATGGTGATTGTTTTCTTGTGCAAAGGAGCAATGGATGTATCTGTGGTATATTTCTATCAAACTTCCTTCTTTTGTTTTGTAGCAACTAGGTTGCAAAATCACCAGTAGCCATGAAGAAGACAAAACTAATAGCATTATAAGCTAGTAAAGGGATGAAAATTTTACCCTTCTTATACTCTATATACCAATTAGAACATGACACATCACCAAACTTAATCTAAAATGATATCAAAGGGATGGCTGGCTGTTTTTTACTTAAGCAGAACATGCTCATTAGTAGCATCTATTGTCCTTGATAAATACAACGTTCTTGGATTGGATACTGTATATCCACATTATGTGATTGTTGATTAATCTTTTTTCGGCGTTTGGATTTTTCTGAATTAGGATTTGCTACTTAGGGTATACAACAATAAAAAAATATACCATGTAACAAGAAAGACTGAATTTCTTATACTTCATAATTCCCTAATCCTTGTTTGTTCAAGCAATTTTTTTTTGTTGAGGGGATTCATTTTGAACAAGTACTCCACTTAACTTTATCCTAAAAGGTACTTTAAAGGAGAAAAATTCCGAAATGATTTATTGCTTCTATAGCTAGCTAACCAAAATGAGATACTTATAAAATATCCAGATCTATGAGATCTAGAATGCCCAATGAGAAGGGTATACTAGTATACCCAGAAAACTGAATAAACATACATTTTTTATACATGAGTTTGCTCCATTAGGGCCCTAGTTTTGAGTCAATTATTGAATTGTTTTTATAAGTGATATCCTTTGTATGAAGTCTTCAGTATTCCACGTCTGTAGGACTTGCAAAACAAGTCTCTGACCGGAAGTGTTTCTGGTGAAGACCCTCCGATGCTCAAGTTAGCGATCTGGGAAAGGTGATAAAGGTGTAGTTTTTTAGAGTAACAGTTACCTTTTTAGCGGGAGATTGTCTTGCTATTTATAGGGATTTATGTAATGATGACCTGTGGGATCCGCCTGCAAGCTGTGCGCAGGTGGAAAACCGCTTGAGGGTCTTTTCAGCCGACTGAGCATTAAATGATTCATCCCTGCCAGTCAGGTTTGTATTTAATGCGACAGAGGAGAGATAAGGAGTGCGTCCGATCAGCATGGGTTTTGCCGATGCCACTTCAGCTCAAGCGCGGTGGGAAGCGTTGAAGGCATTTCGTTGTAGGATTAGGAATCGGCCTTGCTACTATGTTGAAGTGGTTTAAGCGCGTGGTTATGCCGAGACGTAGTTTGACTGTAGAGTCTTGTTTTTGGGCCAAGGCGTGCTTATTTGGGCATTTAATGGGCTTTGATATTAGGAGTCCCCCCCAACGACCCCAAGTGAAGGCTCTTTAGGGCCTTTAAAAGGTCTACACGTGTACCTTAGGCACGCGCGGCGTCGTTTCTTGAAACTGCGATTGTTGATCTGACGCGGTCTTTCATATCCGCCGTTTTAAACAGTAATGATGAACTGGCCTCATTTAATGGGTGTACCTCTTCGTTTTCCATGCGATTTATTGTATATATTAGGGTGTGCGCTCTTTCGTTGTTCTTTCGCTTGATTTTGCTTTTTGAAATTCTGTGTTGTTATTTGCTCTCCAGTTTCTTTGCCTTCTTCTGACAAGTTGTTGCCAAACTTCTTTTTCTTCTGCTAAGTGAGTTGCCTTTCTTTTTCTCTTATTATATAAGGTAAAATGTCTTCAAGTTCTTCCGATTCCTGCGCCTTGGTCCACCGTGCCGGTCACCGGCAACCGGTGTTAGAGCGTGAACCCCCTGCTGCTACTATGGTGTTGCCCTTGAGGGATATGGAGGCCGCTGTTGCGGCGGAGATGATGGGGGGTGGCTCGGGCTCTGTCCCACGCTGCCAAATTGTGGCGAGGGAGTCTTCTTCATCTTTTCCCGTCTATGGGGCGGACTGCCAAACACCCACCACAATCAAGAAAAAAGAAGCTATTGAGATTTTTGAATTATTGGTCAGGGCGTCACGCGACGTTATGGGGAAGGCGCCGAAGAAGAGGGAGGTTATGTGGAATCCCCCTAGGAAGGATTTAGTGTTTGTGCTGTGTCAGCAGGTGCGTTGGGAATTCCGCTTCCCCCTGGATGCTGGCGTAGTGGATGTGCTGCGGGAATTCGGCCTGTGCCCTGGTCAATTGCACCCTAACGCCTGGATTGTTTTAGCTGTGCTCGCGCGAATGTGCCGCCAATTGGGCTTTGTCCTCTCAGGGCGCGTGTTCCGTCTCTTCTTCAAGCCTCGTACAAAGCACGCGGGAGCGCTCGTGTTTTGGGGAAGTACAAGGGAGACCACGCCAAGGCCGGTGGGGAAGCAATCCCATGTCAGGGATTTCAAGGATAAATGGTTCTGGATTTTCCCCTCTGCAAACTATGTAGAGGAGGGTGCGTCGAACCCCTTATGGGATGGGGAGTTCCCTTTCCATACCAAATAGAATTGCAACCCTAAGGATCCTCATACCTGGAGCCGAGCCATGGATTTAAGCCCCACGCAGCGCCGAGAGGTGGAAATTGTGCGCAAATTTGGCCAGGCATCCACTGGCGCGGGGCAGAGTTTTTACTGGGTCAACCCGATGGCCTCTTTTCCTGGATGGAGCAAGGGGCCATTGTGTATACTGATTTAACTACTGAGGATGGTGAGACTTCGAAAAATTGATCTTTGCTTTTCCTTTTATTTGTAGGAATGGCTCGTACTAAGTGGAAACCCAAAATTGTTCCTATAGTGGCAGCGGCGAGGAACCAGGTGCTGGAAGTAGCCCCAGCAAATGCGGGGAATGAAGAGGAAGTTAATCCTGCCGGGATGGTGGTGGTAGAGGTGTCGGAGGTGGTGCCGAAGCAGGAGGCACTTGCTGCTGGTGGGTGGGCCCAACAACTGTTTGAGCAGGGTATTCTAGATCCCCTTGCCGCGCAAGAGGTGGCCAACAAGGCCAACGAGGATGTGGTTATCGTAGAGACCACACCTCAAAGGGCTTTGGTCCCTGCGGCCAACCCTGGAGGCCCTCCTAGGGGGAGGACGTCTGCCACACCCTCGAAGGGTGTGGAGATTGGGGAGAGAGGGCAAAAGCGCCCTCGCGGTAATGGTGAACTTGGAGGGAAATCCTCCAAGGGGTAAGCTCTGCTAACGGAGGAGCAGGTCTAATAGGCCAAATATGACCTACTCCTGGTACGTTTGATGACTAAAATTCTCCCCTTTTTTTATTTGTTTACTTGCGCTGTTTGCTGAAATTTGTTCGGTTTCTTTGTAGTTGTGGTGGAAAGTCCATAGGGAAGATGTGCCTCTGCTTAAGGTAGAGGTTTTGGGTGAGCTGGGGCGCTACACAGAGCTCCTTAGCGAAGACGTGCGCTTCAGCCTTTTGGATCCTGCTGAGTTGGGGGCCTATGCTGAGCAGCAAGCTTTGCTTGTAAGTACTCCCTTAATTAGGGGTTTGGGTATTGGTTCTTTGGACATGTATGTGTGTTACTCATCCGTGCTGTTGACTTTTGCTGTCTGATTTGTCTCTGCTCTTGTTTTGAAGGCTTTTTCTGCTGCTCATCGGGTGGCAAAGGCGCTGATTGAGGCACAGCGTCAAGTGGAGACTGCCTATGCCTCCTCCCAAGGCAGTGCGAAGCGGCTGAAGGAGATTCAGCAAGAGCGCGATGCCCTTGCTGAGATGGAGGAGACCGCTAGAAAGATGGGGGAGGTGGGCAAGAAGCAAGCTACGGATCTGACCCAAGCTCTCTTGGACTTGGAGTATTCCGAGAAAAAGCGGAAGGAGCTGATAAACACTATGCGAGGGTTGGAGGAGAAGCATGATGTGGCACTGGCCAAGATCAAATCCACCGCGGAAGTCGAGGAGAAAAGGCTTAAGGCGCTGATTGAGGAGTTGAGGACTGATGCGGCGAGGGAGGAGAATAAAGCCAAGATGATGAAGGATTTGGAGAATGTGGAAAAGGGGTTGGGGTATTGGAGGATTTTCGCTGAGGGGAACGCTAAGGCGTTGTGAGACCTTCAGCACAAATATGATCGCCATAAGGCCAAGTATAAGCTGAAGGTGAAGCAGATACGTGATGACTAGCGAGAGGATCATCTCAGTTATCGCACTGCATTCCTTCGCGTAGTGCGCAACAAGTTTCCTGGCACGAACATTGATGATCTTGCCTAGATAGCCCCGCCTGATGAACCCACGGCCGCTGGGAAGAAGATGAGCGCATCTTTGGCCCCCCCGCACCAGAGTCTTCCTACTCCAACGTCTCCTCTGTGGCGGCCAATGAAGAGGAGGTCCAGTCTTGATGTGCTGAGATCTCCACCCTTTAATGATGAGGAGCCTCCATTGGACTATGCTGATAATTTGTTAGGTGTTGATCCTTTGGAGCCTGTTCGTTTGGGGTTGGATGGAGAAGATTTTGCGGTTTACACATGCTTTTTCTCCCCTTCTGAGCTAGTGCGGCTTGTTGTATTGTCCTGCTTTGTGATGTTCCTTGTAGTAGTTTTGATGTTTGGTAGCTATGGAGCTCGGCTTGTGGGCTAATACATATGTTTGATAAATGAATTTGTTGTTGATATTGGCGTTGTTCCTTACTGGGCTTTTGTGAGGTGCTATATTCTTTTTACTACGTGCTATGCCATTGCATTATTGAACGTATAGTGTTGAATTTACCGAAGCGGGGAATCCCTTGTAGCCTTATTTGATCTGACCCTGCAGGTTGTTTACTTGGTTTAATTTCAAAGCGCAATAGCGCTGTTCTTTAAGTTGCTTTATTTTCAAAGCGGGATAACGTCGAGGTGATCTCGTTGATCTGACCCTACGGGCTGTTTAACTTGCGTTACTTTCAAAGTTGGATAGCGTCGAGGGGATCTCGTTGATCTGACCATGCGGGCTGTTTAACTTGCGTTAATTTCAAAGCGAGATGGCACCGAGGGGATCTCGTTGATCTGACCCTGCGGGCTGTTTAACTTGCTTTAATTTCAAAGCTGAATAGAGCCGAGGGGATCTCGTTGATCTGACCCTGCAGGCTGTTTAACTTGTTTTAATTTCAAAGCTGAATAGTGTCGAGGGGATCTCGTTGATCTGACCCTGCGGGTTGTTTAACTTGCTTTAGTTTCAAAGCATGATAGCTTCGAGGGGATCTCGTTGATCTGACCCTGCGGGCTGTTTAACTTGCTTTAATTTCAAAGCTGAATAACGTCGAGGGGATCTCGTTGATCTGAACTTGTGGGCTGTTTAACTTGCTTTAATTTCAAAGCGCGATAGCGCCGAGGGGATCTCGTTGATCTGACCCTGTGGGCTGTTTAACTTGCTTTAATTTCAAAGCTGAATAGCGCCGAGGAGATCTTGTTGATCTAACCCTGTGGGCTGTTTAACTTGCTTTAATTTCAAAGCGCAATAGCGCCGATGGGATCTCGTTGATCTGACCCTGCGGGCTATTTAGCGTGGTTGTCTACCCATTTGATGAAAGAGATTTGCGGAACGTTGTATTCCCATTGTCCTGATAGTTTACAAAATATAATCTGTGAATAAATATACAAGACATTGTTTATCATGCTTCTGGATAAAACTTTCGAAGGGAGGCTGCGTTCCATGTGCGGGGTAGGACTTTTCCTCGAATGGTGGATAACTTGTAGGCCCCACCTCCTATTCCTTTTGTCACTTTGGACTGGCCATCCCATTTAATGCCGAGCTTCCCTCGCCCTTCTCTTGCTTGTGAATCCTTGGTATTGCTAAGGACTAGCTCACCCTCTTGGAACATGAGTGACTTGATCTTTTTGTTGTAGATGAGGGCGATGCGTCGTTTGTATTCTGTCATGCGGATGAGAGCTTGGTCACGCCTTTCCTCCAGCGAATCCAAGTTGTACCTCAGCAAGTCATCATTTGAGGCTCCTTAGATGTAATTTGCTACCCTTGCGCTGGGTGCGTCGACTTCAACAGGCACCACTACTTCAGTTCCGTATGTGAGGAGGTAGGGTGTTTCGCCCGTTGCCGTCCATGGTGTGATTCTGTAGGATCAAAGTACATTATTGAGTTCTTCCAGCCATGCTACACCGTGTTCATGGACTCTCATTTTGATTCTTTCCAAAATGGTTCGATTAGTTACTTCCGTCATACCATTCGTTTGAGGGTGGGAAATGCTGGAGAAGAGAAGTCGTATCTTGAGACGTTGGCAAAAAGATTTGAACGCATGGCAATTGAACTGCGTCCCATTATCCGCTATGATGGTATGGGGGATGCCAAAATGTGACATTATGTTCTTGCTGAAGAAAGAGGTGACTTGCTTCGGCGAAATGGCTGATAGCGGCTCGGCCTCTACCCACTTGGTGAAGTGATCCATAGCGACAATTATCCAACGCTTCTGTTGTTTTGCTCTCGGTAAGGGTCCCACCAAATCTACGCCCCACATGGCAAAGGGCTATGCAGCCTGAATAATAGATCTTGGCCCAGTCGGTGCTGATGACGTTTTTGCGAAGGCTTGGCAGGCTTCGCAGGATTGGACCAGGTTCTTGGCATCTAGTTCCATAGTTGACCAATAGAAGCCTTGTAGTTTGGCCCTTCGAACCATTGCGTCCTTCTCGTGTGCACCACAGAGACCCTTGTGAACATCGCGCAATATGTAATCGACGTTGCCGCGATCTACGCATTTCAGCCAAAGATGGTTGATGGATTTCAGGTATAAGTGTTCGCTGATCATCGCGTAACGAAAGGATTTCCGCACTATCTTTTGTGCAACACTCTCCTCTACTGGTAGCTCGTTGTGTTCCAAATATTTGCAAATGGGAGTGAACCATTCATCCTCCACTTCCGTTTGCAGCACCTCTGTCATCGGCAAGCTGGGGGTGTTGATCCGCAGAGGGACACAGGGAAGCAAGATCTCTTGTTCCTCGCTTGATGCCCCTTTCGCTAGTCTATCCGCCTCGGCGTTCAATGCTCTAGGAATTTGCTTAATTGACATTTCGGTACCCTCGCCGCGTATCTCTTTTATGAGGGAGGTGATTCGGGCGAGATACTGTTGCATGGCCTCACTTTTGGCTTTGAACTCTCATCCGAACTGTTCGACTACTAGCCCCGGAATCGATGAATACATTGATGTAGTCAGGTTTGATAGCTTTGATAATTTCTAAACCGAAAATCAATGCTTTGTATTCCGCTGCATTGTTGGAGGCTCTGAACTCCAGCCTAGTGGCTTGCCGAATCACTATCCCTTTCGGACCTTAGATGAAGATTCCAATACCTGCCGTAGTGCTGTTGGAGCTGCCATCTATGAACATGCGCCATGCCGCCCACGGTAGCTCTTTCTACGGAGGAGCTTCTTGCACGAAGTCTGCTAAAGTTTGTGCTTTCAGCGTCGTCCTCAGTTCAAAGCGAATGTCGAACTCAGTAAGTTTGAGGGACCACTCGGCAAGGCGTCTGGAAGATTCGGGCCGCTGAAGCGCTTTCTTGAGCGGTAGGTTGGTTTTTACTATGATTATATGGGCTTGGAAGTAGTGGCGCCATTTTTGAGAAAACACCACCAGAGTGAATGCTAGCTTTTCCATTCGGCCATATTTTAGCTCGACGCCTTTCAAAGCACGGCTGCCATAATAGACCGGAAGCTGATCCGTGCCCTTTTCTTTGACGAGCACCATTCCTACTGTCTCCTCTAAGGTGCTGAGGTAGAGATACAGGGGCATACCGGCGACGGGGTGGCTCGGCAAGGGTGGGGAGATAAAAAAGGTTTTGATCTCGGCAAGGGCTGTAGCACAGTCCTCTCCCCATACGAACTTCTTCGTTTTCAAAGCTTTGTAAAATGAGATACATCGTTGTGCTACGCAAGAAATGAAACGGCCTAAGGCGTTGAGTTTACCATTGAGACGCTGGACATCCTAGATGCTTTGGGGTTCCTTGAGTTGAAGCATCGCTTTTATCTTGTCAGGGTTAGCCTCTATTCCTCTTTGCGAGACCAAATACCCCAAGAATTTCCCTCCTGTTACGTCAAAGGCACATTTCTCTGGATTCAGCTTCAACCCGTACTTCTCCAGGAGGGTCAGAACTTTGGCTATGTCTGCGGCATGCTCTCCTTCAGCTTTGCTCTTAACAATCATATCATCCACGTACAATTCTACTTCTTTTCCTATCATGTCCCCGAAGATCTCATTAACCATTCTTTGATACGTGGCCCCAGCGTTCATATGATCGAAAGGCATAACGTTGTAACAGTATATTCCCTCGTGCGTGATGAACGATGTCTTTTCTTTGTCTTCTTCAGCTATGGGTATCTGATTATACCCCGACGCTGCGTCTAACATGGAGTAAATGGCATAGCTTGCCGTGGCATCTACCAACATGTCAATGCTGGGGAGAGGGTAGCTGTCTTTCGGGCATACTTTATTTAGGTCTGTGAAGTCCACGCACATGCGGAATTTGCCATTCGACTTCTTGACCAATACCACATTGGCGATCCAGTCGGGGTAGCGGACTACTTTGATGTGCCCGGCCTGAAACAGGTGAGAGACCTCCTCTTCTATGGCCTTCTGTCTTTCCGGGGCATGGTTCCTTCGCTTTTGTTTAACTGGTTTCGCTTGAGGGAAAACATTCAACCTGTGCTCTGCAACTTCGGGGCTGACACCCTTGAGGTCCGCCAAGGTCCATACAAAAGCCTGGACCTTTTCACGCAATACCGTTAGGATTTCTTCCTTGGTTTTATTTGTCAATTCCCCAGACATGCAGATTTCTTTCCCTTCTTCTAAGGTGACCGCTACCATCACATCCGTTGGTTCAGCGGCTTTCCCCTGATCCAGTTCTTCATCCACCGATAAAGGCTCGGTCTTTAGGGACATCAAATACGTTTCCTGAGCGGCTTGTTGATTTCCCCGGGCAATGACTATCCCTTGGTGTGTAGGTATTTGGAGCGTGAGGTACCTGAGGTTAATGATGCCTTCAGATCCGATAATGAGTGGGTCCCCTAGGATTATGTTGTATGCCAATGGGATGTCTACAATAAGGAATTCGGCTCGTGCTTTCCACCTGGGGCCATCATCTCCCAATGCAATAGATAAGTTCACCGAACCGCATACTCGCACGGCGTGACCGCCTAGACCAATCAGCGGCCTTCCTGCTCAATTCGCGAGCCAGCTCTCTGCAATCTTCAGTGTCATGGCCTTCGCTTTTATGAAACTCGCAGTAAGTCCCCGGCTTCCCCTTATATCTCATTTTAGGAGGGTACCTAATATCCTCCCCATTTTTCTCGATCCACATCAGCACCTCCTTTCTTTTGGCATTGAACAGGGTAAATTCTTCCATCTCTCGTCTCGCCATTTCCGGGCGGTAAGCTTGTCAACGCTCTGGTTCGCGCTTCTCATAGTCTCGCCGTTTGGCCGGTTCCTCTCTTGCCGTTGCCTCGATTTGCTTCGTGTTTCTTTTATGAGTTTCTCATCGTACCCATTTCCTGGCTTTCTGCATTAGTGTTGCCAATGTGGTGGGCTATGATACTCGGACTCTTCAAAAGGGTAGCTGCACCCGTGTCGACACGACACTGACACGGACTCCGAAACGGATTCCGTGTCGGATCTGGCAGTTTGTCGTCGGACACGGCAGAAGCACTAGCGGTTGCCGGACTTGCAGATTAATGAAGAAGAGATAGAGGTTGAAGATGAAGATGAAGAGACATGTAATGAAAAGAAAAAATAGATTAAAGTTTACTTTCTTTTCTTAAATGGACCCAAATAAAGAAAAGGAAAAATAATAAATAATAATAAAGACAATAATTTCTATTTAAATCTTTTTTCCCTAATTTCATGCTACTTCCCATAATACTACTTTTTTTTCTTACCTGTTCATTAATCCCAATTTAGTGTATTTTCCTAATTTATTTTAAAACATACGATTAATAAAAAAGACTATTTTTAGTCAGATTCTTTACTTATTTATATATATATATATATATATATATATATAAAATTGTCGTGTCCCCGTACCCGTGTCCAAATTTAGGACAGTGTCCACGTGTCCAAATTTTTTGAACTTCCCGTACTAGACACTCGGATCCATGTCCGTGTCCGTGTCCGACACTTGTAAACGAGTCCATGTAACATAGGTGGTGGGTTTTTTGGTAGAAATATCTTTTGCCAAGTCGACACTTCGGCAGTTCCTGGCCAATGCTTCCGAGGCTATATCGATATTGCAGTCCCTAATTTTGAGGGCTATTTTCTGGAATCTTTCCACGAAATCGGCAAGGGACTCGTCTGACCTCTGTCGGACCATCTGCAGATCCTAAACCGTTTGGCTAGGGGGGATGGATGTGACAAAGTAAAGGGTGAAGCTTTTGGTCATCATATCAAAACCCGTTACGGACCCCGTCTTGAGGCTCTCAAACCAGTGGGTTGCAGATGTCACTAAGGTTGTGGGGAATAGCTTGCACAACATGACATCGGTAACGTCGGCCGCCTCCATGCACTGGCGGAAGTAGTGAACATGCGCGGTGGGGTCTCCTATTCCGGAATATTCCCGCAGACGAGGCTGTTTGAACCCCCTTGAGAATCTCTCTGCCTGTATGCGGGCGCAGTAGGGCGATTCTGTTTCGGCAATGTCTGGTACGGCAGCTTCCATGCCCCTCTCAGCTAGGAGTGCGTCCACCCTTCTAGCTATAACAGCCTCTAAATTCTCCTTAGCAGGCCGATGTTTCGGGGAGGTCTCTTGCCTAGATCCTGTCGAACTCCCCTCGCTATGCAAAGACTGCTTTGAGTGTGTTTTGAGTGGAAAACTTCTTCCCCTATGCTGAAGCGATCTTTCTTCGAATTCCTCATCTTCCCGCCTTGTAGACTTCGTCTTGGTTTTTCCTTTAATCGCAGTGGTTCCTTCTCCTGTGTTTGCTTGATAAGCATGGCCGCCATATCTTATTCCACCGCTTTCCTTCTCCTTTCTTCACATGTCTCCGGTCTTGATGAAGTAGGCGTTCCAGTCTGCACCGGGGAACGGTGGTAACTGGGTTCGATGTTCCAGTCCTGTCTCCAAGCTCCGGAGTATCTAGGAACAAGACTATTTCCGGAGTGAAAGGGGGTCTTGTTGGTTTGTTCAGGGGAGTAGTCATTGTTCAGGGTTGTCGTCCACGCTCACCGCACCAATTTGGTATCCTTCGTATGAGGTCTTCAGTATTCCACCTTTGTAGGACCTGCAAAACAAGTCTCCGACCGGAAGTGTTTCCGGCGAAGACCCTCCGATGCTCAAGTTAGTGATCTGGGAAAGGTGATAAAGGTGTAGTTTTTAGAGTAACAGTTACCTCTTTAGCGGGAGATTGTCTTGCTATTTATGAGGATTTATGTAATGATGACCTGTGGGATCCGCCTGCAAGTTGTGTGCAGGTGGCAAACCGCTTGAGGGTCTTTTCAGCCGACTGAGCATTAAATGATTCATCCCTGCCACTCAGGTTTGTATTTAATGCGACTGAGGAGAGATAAGGAGTGCACCCGATCAGCATGGGTTTTGCCGATGCCACTTCCGCTCAAGCGCGGCGCTGAAGGCATTTCGCTGTAGGATTAGGAATCGGCCTTGCTGCTATGCCGAAGTGGTTTAAGCGCGTGGTTATGCCGAGGCGTATTTTGACTGTGGAGTCTTGTTTTTGGGCCAAGACTTGCTTATTTGGGTTTTTAATGGGCCTTGGCATCAATAAGCTATCATGATTCATTAGCGGATAAAAATTTAAACAACTACAAATGGTTTAAATGAAGTGTTAAATACTGTTACTTTAATTCGGTTTATGTATTTCTGTGTGACATTTTTGCTTCATTAATTGTTTATATTTCTATTGTTTTACATACATAATGTAGCCACCCTTGTTTTCTAGCAATCTGGACAAATAATGAAAAATAAAGTTACTGTAATAAAAAAAAAGAGAGGAGAAAACTCCAAAATAAACCACAAATATCTCTGTGGGAAATCATATTTTGGGTGGAGTAATAGTTAACTTAGGGTTGCATCTTTAGTAAATGGCCAGCAAGTGGAGCCGCACTCCCTAAGCTGGAGTAATCTTCATACTTCCTATCGTAGCTAAGCTATTGACTACTATTTTAGTTAAAGATCTTTACACGAGCAAACAGTTAATTTTTCTTTGGATGGTGGGCCAATTCTAGTTTGGTTTTTTGCGGCCGCAGAATGATACCTCACTTCTTAATTACTGATGCAACTAGGTGAACTACTAGCTAGATGAAAGAAAAATAACGTCGGTCTATTGTATATATTGGCCAAACCATAAATAGATAGATAGATAGATAGATATGCATGTATATATATATATGTTGATGCAAAAGAAACCATAGGAGCCGCCGTTGATAGATATATAGCTATGTTTTGTAGTTTTCAACTTGCCTTGAAACAGTGCTAACAAGAGCTTTAGTTTGGCATTGAATTTTAGAAGGTAACGATACAAGTTAGAGATTATATACAGGATTGAAAATGGAAAAAAATCCGGATATAGAGTTGGCTAGTGAGTGCTGAGAAAGACAAGGAAGAAGTTAGCTAGGAGTTGCAACTTGTTAGTTTTATTCTACAGCTACTTCATTCTCTTTTTAGAAAATGGTGAAAGAAAGGGAAGCTACAGTTTAAAATTGCATCTTTCTTGTTAATGTCACGATCACCGGTATGGGCAATTTTTGTTGGATTTCGTTGCCCTATTTTCAGCTTTCAATCCATAAATTCTTCGGCCTTTCAATTTCAATTTTCATTCATGATAATTTTTTGGTTGAATTTGGAAACTCCATTTAACAGCATGTGAATCAAAGCCAAGTTAAAACTAAAATTTCTTAATCAGGTTAAGATTTGGATTAATTTATGGTTTTTCAGCATAATTTTGTTGCTTCTTATATTAAGAAAAGTCCTCAGAGTTTGAGTTATAGAAATTATTTTATCATCAATTAAATTAAATTTTTTCTCCAATTGGACATAGTTCACATGGTACATCTATGAAACATAGATGGGGAGGTTTGAGGTTAAGCCTCAACTCCTACAATTATAATTCTCTTTCCTAAAAAAATCCAAACTAAATTTCATTGTTTTTGAAGTTCAAAAACATTCTACCAACGCATATTGGCTCAGTTAGTAAAACTAATATACATCAAGATGTTCCTACTACAGAGTTCTTGTTAAGTTATAGAGAATTGCGTTGCGGATATTAGTCTGGAATAGTCGAAAGGTCTAAATACAAGGCAAACTAGTTTGTAAAAAGTTCAAGAACATTTGTAGAGGTGTATTGTAAGCACCAAATTACTGTCACAAATAACTTGAAAAGCTTAGGGCCGGGTCAAATAGTTGTTATTTGAGTAAAACTAAAATTTAAATGCTGAAAGTATCATATTATGTGTCATGACAAGTCAATTGCAATCATCTACTAGTTTGGGTCAATATGTGCTTGCTAATTAATGAAGATAGAGAAAAATGGATAATGGAGAATTGGCATGGTGATGATTAAATTTGATGTCGGTTTGTACACTCATTTTTTAGAAAAGCTTGGCCCGAGTCAAAGCCGATGTTTTATGGGTTGAGTTTGGTTTTCATATAAATATTCAAGTCGGTCTGATGAATAATTTTATTATTTATTATATACATATTAAATTTATAATTATTTTAAAATTTTATATTTTATCCTATTAAATTTGTATACTTAATATTAAAAATTTTAAGTAAATGATTCAATTATGTTTAAAATTTGAATATATTTTGGCATATTTTATATTTTTCAATTTAGTTTAACAAAAAAATTTATAACAAAAAAAATTCATGGGTTTAATCCGGGCTTGGAAATGACCTTGTAAGCCCGGTCCAAGCTCAACCCGAACCTGAAGTTCTAAAGTATGGGTTCGGGCTGGGTTTTAGTTAACGTTTTTAATAAAAAGCTCGTCAAATCCGGCCCAGCCCACCCCGACGAGCAGGTCCAGTGACGATTAATGATAGTGTTGGATATGTGATTAAAATAGGCAGAATCAGAAGTTGCCTCAACTTGTGATAAAAAGATCTACTGCCCTTTATGAACTTTCAAAGTGATCTAGTAGCTACCCAAACTTTCAAAAATTGTAACACTTCACTCCTTGAACACCCACATGTCAACTTCTGGTTATGTGTCTAAACTATAACTTGGTTCTAAATGCTAACTAATGAAGATTGATAACACACGAATAAATTTACAAAATTTTAGATAGCTAATTTGTGAAATCCAAGTGAGTGAGTATACATTTAGAGGTTGTAAAAAGATAGTAATGTAATTAAGAGTGGAAGGGATCAAATGGGGTGAGGTGAAGGATGCCACGTGGATGGGAAAGGGCCCAGTTATGAGGCAGAGAGGGGGATGCTTAATCCGTGTTTTAAAACGTTAGGCGGAAGCTAGGAGTAGACGGGATCTGGGCGGATTCAATTTTTTTATTAATTTAATATTTAATAATACATAATAATTATTATAATATAAATACTAATAGTCTAATACAATAAAATGATAACATTAACAACTTAGTTTAATATATAATAATATAAAAAACATTTTACTTCCTCCTTTCATTTTACTTTCCTATTCCTTTCTAGGCCCCGATTTTTAAAACATCGCTTTTTATGTTATTTTTTTTATTAAAATATTAACTTTTTTTAATTAAAAAATCGACGCCTAGGCCGCCTAGAACCGCCTAGTGCCGCCTAGGATCGCCTAGGCGTTGAAAAATCAATCCTCCGTCTAACACCGCCCGATTTTACAAAATCATGGCGATGTTTTTAAAAATCCCGCCTAGGGGGTGGTTAGGCCTATTTTTAAAACACTGTGCTTAATACAGTAGTAATCAGTAATCCTACAAGACAAAAGAAAGAGGTCACAGTCATTCCCAAATCTCCTCTAATCCCCTCCCAACCAATTATCATTTATCTCCCACGTGACTCTCCTTATTCTCCTTGCCCCACCATTTTATCACTTCCTCCTTTCATTTTACTTTCCTATCCCTTTCCTTTCTGTTTATTAATTACCTCATCTCTTTCTATATATATTATCATCATTCTATATATTGTATCTGCACCAACTCAAATACTAAAGATACTGTTCTTTGATTGTTAAGTTTGCATTTGCATATCAAAGTAGCTACTTTTTTTGCTGTTCATTATGGGGGACTCTTCTGCTTCCTATATTCACATGGTTTGTTTCTGCGCCTGATTGTGATCTTTCCTTCAATCATAAACAATTTATGACCAATTAATATTATTTTAAAGAGAAAAGCGAACTTTATTGAATATAATTTTGGTGATCAGTAATATTATTGTATTAATTGATATGTGATGAATAATAAGGTAAGGAATTTGGCCAGGTGCAGCATCTAATAGAGAAATGTCTCATCTTTAATATGACAAAAGAAGAGTGCATGGAAGCCCTCTCCAGGCATGCAAATATCAAACCCGTCATAACCTCTACCGGTTTGTTTACTTTTCTTCTCCCTCTCTTTTGTTCTCTTTATTCGCATAAAGTCGATGTCTTGGAGTCTGCTACTACGACTTATCTCTCTTAAGTAAGAAACCCTAGGTGATCCAAACCTAAGCAAGATGCTTCAATTTTTCAAATTGAGTAATATTGCATGCTGCCTGTTTGTTTGAAAGGGTTTTCATTTCATTTTTATGCAATGATCAATTCATGCATAGAATTGAAATAAGTTGAATTTGAAATTTATTCCTTAATAATGAATGATGTCAAGCACGCCATTCATCAATCAATTGATTATAAATTCTAATAAAAAATACATGGTGTTTCTATGGTTAACTTGATCGGAATCTTGCAAAACGGAGTCATCAAATGAACTTGATTAGAGTTTTGGTGAATTTCCTCCAATGCCTAAGTTAGTATAACTGAGGTAGCACGCAAAGTCAAAAACTCATATACACTAGTGTTTCCGTGTTTCGTTCCCCTTTCGGCAACCAGGTACTAGAAGTTTTTTTGCCGTTTACATGATCAATAGAAGTTGGAAACTCATTTTATTGATAATACCAAACTGTGCCCAACAAATTATCTTTCAATTTTTTCGCTACCACTAGTCTAAAGTAAACTTTTCTTTGCAATTAATACTCTCGATTAACAATTTTCAGTTTCTTCATGTTTTGGTGTAGGCTACAATTATATTTTTTAATTGTTGTGTTAATTTTCTATTTTGCAAGAAAAAAATCATATAAGTATTTATGATTTTTATATTTATAAATATACTCTGATTTTTTTTATTTACATGTTTCGTTGCATTTTTCGATCCTATGTTTCTTAGAACTGCGTTTATGTCAGTTTCTATTTATTATTATTGGATCAAAAATTTAGTTTCATAGTACCGATTCAATGTAAATAAAGATCAAGTGTGTGTTTGATTTTTCTTCAAAAGAATTGTATAAAAAGTTTTACAAATCTCTTACATGAAATGAATTGAATACTTTAATAAATGTTGATTTCATATAAAGGAACAAAGTAAAATGATTATTTTGTACAAAAATTATAACAATAGAAAACACTAAATTAGTACTGTTGAAAAGAGAGGTTATGCACGGTGATGGATCTATAATTTGGTAGCCACATATGTGAAGATAAAAAGATGAAGGCGTTTTCAATCTTCACCCTAACTGGTCAACTAAATAAGCTACTTTTCTTTTATTTTGACTTTTTCTGACCATGCAAATATATTTAAAGAAAAGTAGGAATTATATATGTAAAATGAATGTTGAATATGAACATAAATCCAGTGTGGAAGGAATTGGAGAAGGAGAACAAGGAATTCTTTGAGGCATATGCACAATCCAAGAGCAAAGATGAGAAAATGTCTGAAGAGGAAACAAGTCAATTGCTACAGAATATCATCTCACAACAATCCACTGCAGATTCTAACAAGGATTCCGATGGGATGTCTAATTGCAATAAATGACACATGTTACATCTAATAGAGATAGTATATTAGATAAATATATTAGATATGTTTTCATAAATGTATCGAATATTAAAACGGTGATGTTACTGATACGCGTTATTACCTGTACGATCGCTGGTATAACTGGTAATTCTACTGGACAATTAATATCATAAAAAATTATTTTATATATAAAAATACATTAACATCTATATATTTATAATACAAGTATAAGAAAATTATGTTATTTTATTTTATGTTTTTACAATTATACTCAAAAATATATTTTACATTATTATCATTGTACCAATTTTCATAATTTAAACATGTTATAGTCACACTTCTTATACATCGGTATTTTTAGTGAACCGTACCGGAGTCTTTAACGGTGTGCGATTTTACCGGTAAAATCGACGACACAGTGATAGTAATAAGCTCCATTAATTTTTGTGCACATGTAATGCCAATAAGCTCTATTAATTGTAGTGTAATCTGTGTAATATTTCAATAAGCCTAATACTTAATCAGCTTTTTTAATTTGTCTGAATATTATTACATGTTAGCTTCTAGTTAGTATAGTTTTTCAAAGATGTCGTTTATTTGATTTTCTTTTTCCAACGGGTGATGCATTAACTTTATTTCAATACTAAATATTTTATTTTTTTTTATGACGATGATGTTGTTTGTAATTAGGTTTTCAAATTATATTTGCCATTTTTCCGATAGTTGATTTGATTTGGAAGAGACGTGGTTTAAATTCAACTCTATGATTAGGCACTACAAAAAAATCAGTTGATTGCAATGGATTTTGCAACGGAATTTTCGTTGCTAACAGTGTTTAACAACGGATTTGCAACGGTACACGTTCCGTTGCAATATATGCGTTTGCAAATTGATTTGAAAGTATTTTACATTCCGTTGCAATTTTGCAACGAATAAAACTTTCCCTTGCAAATTCCGTTGCTGATCTGCAACTCTATATTTGTTGTACTTTCGTTGCAAATTTGCAACTATATAATCCCTTGCATGTTTTCTTGTTGATCTGCAAGTGCAATTCTGTTGCACATTTCTCTTGCAATTTCGCAAGTAACCTTCCGTTGCATATTTTTGTTGCAGATTTGCAAGTTCGATTTCCGTTGCAAATTACCCTTACAAATTTTAAAAATATTCGCAATTAAAAATCTCTTGCAAATTCCCTT